>JYFJ02006226.1:0-20586 GCA_000934665.2 Catajapyx aquilonaris | reverse complement strand
TTCGTATGCCCCGGCCCCAGACTGTATGGATCTGGGAGCCGGACATTGTTGGTTTGTTGCCCACAGGTGGTAAGGCCTCTTTGGCTAATTACACCTGAAATTCTTTTATCTATACCGCGACCGGTGCAACTTGCGGTTTGTGTCACTTGCGTCTTCACCTCTGCACCAAACATGATGCCTAACAATGATTCTTCAGGCAGCTGCGCTGATGTAAGGTTCATTGGTGATGTTTGGAGCTGGTGCTAAAGCCCTCATTTTCTGTCCACCAGAATACTGTGCCAGTTGTGATGCCCTTGGCTTGCCCCAAGCCTGCAGCATTGTCGTGCATGCCGCAGCTCCTCCTGAGTTCACATGTAGGATGACTGCCGCAACATGTTTGCAAATGCCCGACTTTCCTGCCCGGCATGTACAGTGGGCTGCAGTCACACTTCGGGATGGGCTCACCTTTGGTAACAATGTCAATATTAAAAGTCAGTTGCAAACATGACAATTACATCATGAATGCCTGGGATCCCATCAGTAAATTTATTACTACTGCTGTCAATTACTAAAGTTCAGTTATAGTTGGTGTGGTGCATATCAAAATTTTACACCTGAAAATGATTGATTTCATAAATGTAAGCAAGATTTTTAGTTTGTGTCATTTATATGGGGAATTAATATTTCTTTTAACATGGTGAATCAGAATTTTTCTGAAAATGAAAACTGGCTTCAGAGTCATTGCGTTGAGTCTTCATAAGCTCAAAATTATGTGACATGAGAAATGGCTCAACTAACAGGCCTAAACTTAACAGGTCACTTCCCTCTCGTCCCTTTCCTCTTCGTTTCTCTCTTCATCTGCCCACCTTTGCGTCTTCGTATAGCCAGAAAGCCATAGTTGCTTTGGCTTCTACACCACCACCATCACCACCTTACGAAATCTTAGTCATTTTTCTAGGCACAGTCGAGGACAGCTTTTAGGCGTTCATTGTGTTCCTTCATCGTGCGACCCCAAATGATGACATCGTCAGTGAATACTGCTACACCCGCTAGGTGGTCCAACATCTGCTGCAGGCGTCTATGGAAGATCTCTGGAGCTGAGTACACCCCGTACGCCAGTCTTGTAAATCGGTATCTTGCCAAACGGCGTTGCAAATGTACATAAGTATGAGCTGGATTCGTCCAGCTGGATGTGCCAGAACGCGATTTTTGCATCTGACACTTTATAGTATATACAAGATGGGTAAACACAATAATTGATATCTCTTGCCTCATCAGCAACCTCGACGGGTACGTAATTCCGCCGCACCTTCAATTTGTGCTTGCCAACTGCTATCGTCTGCTTTAGCTGAAGGGAAAAACAAACCGGTCAAAAACAGAGTATTCATCACTTCATAAAACTCTTTACAAAGGCATGTGCAACTCACCCGAACTCACCTTGCCACCCATGATTTCAGTGACAGTACCGCCCGTCTCGAAGGTGACAATAGCAACATTGATAACAGACTTGACGTTTGCTGCAGCCTCAGGGTACGGGCCCACATACACCGCCAGTATGTGCCCAAAGTTGTGGAAACATTTCTGCATATGTTAACATGGGATGAACCAAGGTTTTTAAAACAACACTAGGGAAACTGTAACGAGGTACCCCAAATAAGTCCCAATAAGATGGTTCTGTAGATATGATGTATTGCCCTTGTCAACAATCGCAATGTAAACAGTCTGGTCAGTGGCCAAATAAGAGCGTCTGGACTCTCCGGATGCACAACCGCACCCCAAGGTGGTTGGTCTCTCTCTGTCACAAGCTCTCACCTCAGTGGCCAACAACATTCTTATCAGTGCATACAACAAATGGGGAGGTTCACACAAGTCAAAAGGAAACTCCATTACATACACCCACCGCCAAACCGAAGAAACGAAACAGCAAAATCACTGCAACAGATGTTTTACATGATCATTTGGTTCCCAAGTCGCTTCGCTTGTTGGATACCCTTCCCACTTGACCAAATACATTTTTTTACCCTTCACCAATTTACTCTTCAATATCTTTTCTACCTTATACACAGCACTTTTCTTGTCGACATGCAATGGGAGAGGACGAACACTGCTAGAGGGTCTGTCAGAATCCCTTGGCACATACCGCCGCAATTGACCCACGTGAAGGACGGGATGGATCCGTAAGGTCTTTGGCAAGCGTAACCTGCATGTTAACCTGCTAGGAACATCCTCTATTAGAAAAGGCCCCAAAAACTTAGGCATCAGTTTTTTTGTCGTATTACCACAATGTTGGCGTACAGCATCCGACTTCAGTAATACATACATCCCTTTCTTGTAAGTTACATGTCTGTGTTTCTTATCATAATATTTCACCTGCACTTCCTGTGCTCGCCTCAGTGCGTCCTTCGCCCTGTCCATGATACTCCGTAAACGGTCAACAAATGCGGGTACGTGATCAGTCTCCCCCTCTACAAGTACCCCACGTAATAATGACACAGGCGTATAGGGGGATGTGCCATTACAGCAAAAAAAAAAAAAAAGACATTCCCGTTGACGCTGATTTAGCATTGTTAAATGCGAATTCAACCGTCGCCAATGATTCATCCCAGCAGTTCGGTTCTTCCCTGCAATAGATACGCAACATATCCTCCAACACCCTGTTTGTCCTTTCTGTTTGCCCATCCGTTTGTGCATGATGTGCAGTAGACATACACAATTTAGTCCCTATCCTCCGAAACAATGACTGCCAGAATTGTGAACAGAACTTCGGATCTCTATCCGAAATCAAAGTCAAACATAAACCATGATAACAAAAAACCTTATCAGCCAACTTCTTAGCAGTGACCGTAGTCTTACAAGCGGCAAAATGAGCCATCTTGCTAAATCTATCCACAAAAACTACAATCGCATCATTCCCTTTTGTTGTCGCGGGTAGACCTGTTATGAGGTCCATCGAGACGCTTTCCCAACGACCGCCAGGAATTTCCAGAGGTTGCAGGAGCCCTGCAGGATGAGTAGATTCAACCTTTGACCTTTGACAAGCATCACAGGAGGATATATATCGTTGCACCTGCCTATATACATTCTAGGCCAAAAGAAATTTATGGACAACAAGCCATAACTTTTCTCTACCCCGAAATGACCTGCCGTCTTCCCATCATGTGCTTCCTCGATCAATTTCAAGCGCAACGCGCCTTCCGGAATGGCCAGTCGGTCTTCTCCACCGGCCACCAGGAACAACTTGTCCCCTCTTTTCACGAACAACTTAGCCCGATACTGCAAATGCGATGGCAAAGAATCGGGTTGGTCCAACTGGTCATAGATAGGTCCGACATCCGCTCAAATCCTCCCGGATAATTCCCGAGGACACAACTGCTAACTCCGGTGGTGGGCGAGATAATGTGTCGGCCACACAATTGATCTTGCCCTTGACATGTTCCAACGAAAAGGCATCATCTTGAAGAAGCGTGAACCAACGTGTCTGCTTGGACGTAAGAACTTTCTGACCCAACAAAAAACTAACAGCTTTGTTGTCCGTCCTCAACACAAAATCACAACCCAACAAATAACAACGCCAAATTCGCAATGCATGAACTACTCCCAGCACTTCCTGTTCATAGGTGGACCATTTTTGTTCTACCTCAGTCAGCTTACGAGACTCATATGCAACCGGCTTTTCACTGCCGTCCTCATGTATCATGCTTTTTTGAAAAACAGAAGTGCAATCTTCACTACACTTACACATGGAGTCAGTGTAAGCGTAAATTACGACTAAGATAAAATACAGTTTTTTTAAAAAAAATAGGAAAATGACATCAATACCATTTCTGCCTGAGAATCTGATTCAGCTAAGTCATCACTTTCAGATGCATCACCAGAGTCTTCCATTGCAGCTGCAGACTTGTTCGACTTCTTGTTTTTTTTTCTTAGTAGGTGTCAGACTCACTCTCATCGTTTTCAATCTATTATCCATGAAACCTTTGCCAGACTTCTATCATAGTAATGTTCGTGTGTGTACAAATATATCAGGGAAAAAAATGCCTTCAGCAAGTAGATGGAGTGATCCAATTTCAAGAATATAAATGACAAAATGAGCATACATGGCCAACTGTTCCGGGCCGGTGTGTCCTTAAATGTTGGAAACGTGTCACTAAAGAAACAGCCAGAGCTTCCTTCTCATCTGTTTTGGGGTAACTAAAAGCCAACGTTATTGTTACTATTGAAACTTGACACAAAAAAACATGGAGAAAACATATAACAAGACAAATTACCATGGTAACGCACAGATGTGTTCACACACGGTTGAAATATGCAATGGACTTGTAGCATTATGGGGGACATGTCTATCCCTCTGATCTAAAGTAGGATTGACTCCACTTTCATTCACCGTGCTCAATGCATTTCTTAGGAACTCAGAGCAAGCTAGCGTTGCCAATGCATGGCAGACAGGTATTTCCACATTGTCAACAACTAAAATAATGAGAGTCAAATATACTGTTATGTACAATCGCAGTGCCCTTGCCAACTCTTCGAGCGATTTGACTTCTGCGAGCCAAGCGTACGATATAATCCCGACGGCGATCATTTGAAGAGGTGCTTGTGTGCTAGGAGGTAGCTCAGCTATAGTCCGGTATGTCTGTACCTTCGGGGTTCATCTCGTACAGGCGGCCTTCTACCAGGAGTTTGTCGATCTTCAATTTCCCTGGGTGGTTTCTCTTCCTCGCGTCCTTCAGGAAAGGTAAGAGTGCCTTCCGTCTGTCGCGGGTGGCGGTGGCGAAATCTTCTGATACACTGTTAAAATGGAAAGTGCCAAATAGCACCCCTAGGGGTGAAAAAGCTTGTTCCACAGGCGGCACCTTATGCAGCACCAAAAGGCACCCTTCATATGGGGTGCAAAAGTGGCACCTTTAGCTAAGGGTGACAAAATGTACCAAGAGGTGCCATTTGGCACGTATACCTCAAGGTTGTTTGGGGTGCCATTTGGCACGTATACTCCAAGGTTGTTTGGGGTGACATTTGGCACGTAATGGCAGGTGCTCCTGGGTGCCATTTGGCACCAATTCCAAGGCTGTTTGGGGTGACATTTGGCACGTAATGGAAGGTGCTTCGGGGTGCCATTTGGCACGTAATTGAAGGTGTTTTGGGGTGACAATTGGCACGTACCTCAAGATTCTTGAGGGTACCAAATTGCACTATTAAACCCAAATAAAATTTTACTTATTTACACCTTGGGAATATCACAAAATTCCCCCCTCCCTTCCACCGTAAGTTATTATGGACATTCATTGAATGGCAAAGTCCCTCAAATATAATAATCAAACCTGAGTGGGTTAATATTATTCGCATTCAAGCAATAAAATGAGGCAAGACACAGGAAGATATTAACATTTAGGCAATAAAGAACAAAAAGAATTACTCGTATATAAATATTTGAATCATGCATAATGCACATCAAATCCCCAAATATTTGAAGGAATTGAAACGTAGCAAGTAACTTGTCCATTTTGAGGATATTGTGTATGGAAACAGGCTCATTGTTCACACAAAACTACACACATCGTTTATTTTTACGAAATGGAGTAACATTACAAAAACACAGGCTCATAATTTACACAAAACTACACACATCGTTTATTTTTACGAAATGGAGTAACATTACAAAAACACAGGCTCATAATTTACACACAAAAAATACACACGTTATTCACCACCATCGCATTGAGTAACATTACAAACAGCAATGAGGAGTATCTAGATATCCATTTTTTTTTTTTTTAAGTTAATGAGTGTTGCCACCGCTTTGGGTACCTGTTTGACCGAATGTTTTTTGAACACGTATGTGTCCAAAAATGCCAGGGTCCTGATGGTTTGCTTGTTGTATTGGATATCAAATATCCAATACAAGGCAAACCATAACAGGACCCCTGTGGTCCCATTGACAACCTCTGTGATCTTTTGCCCGTCAACATAGAGTGCAAATGCGCAGTCCTTGGAAAATACTTCCTCACTGCTGCACTCGATCCTGGGATGTGGGGTTGCAGCAGCCTCTCCCAGCAAGCTCGACTCATTAAGAGCCACAGGCAGGAGGAGCAAGTGGTACAGTGCCTCTGCACCTAAGAAAAGAGTGGTCAATTATTACAGTGAATATTTAATAATAATAAAAATAACAATAATAATTACAGTTGAAATGGGCATTTTATATAATCATCTCACAAATTAAGTAAGGTGAAGTGGGGTAAGTGCATACACGGGGCCGCCATGAAAATGGCTGACGACACCAAAACATGTCCGTGGGCAGGAAATGTGGACATTTGAAACATTGGCGCTGCTGTCTTAATCCTTTGAACTCGTGTAACGTCCTAGATGGAAAGGTGTGGCCAACTTCAGAATTGCCGCCATTTTGGGGCTACTTTCCCATTCCCTTGCCATTACTCACCATAATTATGATCCCAGTACTGTTTCGGAAGAACAAGTCATGGGTCACAATATTTTCGCAGCAAAAATGCAGGGGCCATGAAATACATGGTTGTAGCTCTCTGATCAAGCAATCCTGCACTCTCAATTGGGGTGAATTGTTGCCAATATTCGGTAATTTGCAGTCCAATATCGCTGCTGTCGTATTACATATGTACGAAATGATACAATTACAATTAATTATTTTCATCTCCTGTGGTGCACAGTAACAAACTTCCACAAAAAATCAGTAGTAATAAATCACATTGTGGTTATACATTGTGGGATTTTCTACCTCAGTATTTTCATGGGAGGCGAGGGGGGAAGAGAAGAAGAGAGGGACCTTAATCTTAGGGGGGATGATTCTTGATTACTGAACACAGCCAGTTACACTGGCACGCCATTAACACACCATAACAATGCAGTATTACTTTACTGCAACTCGCATCCTGACACTCCTGGATCCATGACTGCTCGTTGCTGTCTTCTTTGCCATTTGCTTAGTTCTTTGTTTGGCCCAGATGTACAGCCTCAGGGAAAAGAAAGCATTTAGCAATGTAGTGTCCAGATTCATGTGGCATTGGTTTTCAGATACTTTTTTTGGATGCTTCTTCCAGTAGCGAGTGATCAGAAAGACTGGCAACGGTTTCTTAACGCACCTAAGCACACCTTGGGGTTCTCTAAATGTAATCTCTGCATTGCATAAGTCATATGCAACTGGACTGCATTGAACGAGGGCTTCAGGCTTGTACGCTTTCAGAGACTGCAGCTGCCCAACATCCTGCATGGCCTCCGATGACTGCAGCATAGAAGTACAAGTCTTACATTGAATAGTTCGACTAACATTTCTGACTGTGTGCCCAGAAACCCTTTTGCTGGGCTATTTGCACAACCTACAGCGCAACAGCACGGCATTTTGGTAAAATCCGAAGCACATCTCACGCGCGTGGCTGCTTCGCCATAGTACCAGCCGGCAGGACGGCTCTCGGATAGCCCCAAAATGGCTGGTGAAAGTAATTTCAGATTATTTTCTGACACATTTATGGTGATATTTTCTGCTAAATGAGTGCTGTTGCCCTTGGCCAGTGGCTCGGGTTACATCCAAATGTTGTTGAAAAGTGCATTTTAAAGGAATGTCTTCATAATCAGTATAGGCCCTACTGATGCAACACTATAATGGACCGCAATTTTCCACATATTCATAAAACTACCGAGATTTTGCACATTGCATATTTATCAAAAGTGACATAGGCACTCCCAATATTTTATTTTGCAAAGTTTAACCTGATTGGTTTGGCCTGAAGCCTGCTGAAGAACAATCTCAGGGGGTCTGGTGCTTGATGCCCACAACACAAACTGTAATTTAGTAAAAAAGGACAGATTGCAACAGCAGATTTTCCAACTAACTGACACTATTTATTACTTAACATCTTGCAAAATACAATCACAATTCAGCTCACAGCTACTCTGAAATGAAGTAGTAGATGGATAATTGCACAAAATACACTCATGGATTTGGAACAGTCATACTTTATTTACAGAAAATAATGATGTTCATCTTGCTCCATGCAATCACACAAATTCACAAAATATCATACACTCACCAATAACCTGATTAGCATAATAATTAATCAGGAAATATAATAAAAACAAACTCCTTTAATTAACCAGTCAAAATTCTGAATGGCTACGGTGACAGCCATTTTGAAACAGCTCTTCATAGCAAACTGAGTCCGAGACATGCAGAAACCGTGGCAACAACGTAAACTCTGCGCCTCAGTAAAGGATGGTTGCTGCTCCATCGTTGGGCTCCCATTCTTCAGTTCCCATCTTGTGGGCCAGATGTACAGTAGTTTGTTGACATGGAAGAGACAAAATCATTAGTTGTGGCCAAATATTATTGCTGCAGTTCAATATTTAATGAAGGTGTGAAAAACTGCCTGGTAAAAGTATTTTATATACTGCAGGTCTTACTTTTAACATTTGACAATCTAATCCAGAGCTTTTGTTAAATCAGTATCGGTCATGATCTAGTCTTGCAATACGTGATTGTGATCAAGGGGTGGAAGAGTAATAGTCATTTACAAGAGTCATTATGTTTCAAGAACCTGACATATTTTAAAGGGAAGTAGGGCTGTACGGGGAATGACCCCGCCCGCAACTGTGTTTATCTGCCTGGTCACAATGCTGCAAGTGCTGCGACAGTCTGGTTCCCTCTCCTCACTCGCTCCTTTATTCAATTCATACCTAAAGTCCTCAGGAGCATCGAAACTGTAATTTTATGCATTGTGCCACCTGGTGTGGATTAAAACTTGTCTGCGTGGCACCAAATCAGCTAGCAAAACTCAAGCGTACTTACGAATACTTAAGTTACGAAAGCAATAATAACATCGCAGAATACAGCAAACATGATTACAAAAATTAAACGATACTTCCCCATTCCTCGACTTCTCTTTCGCGGGATTTATTCTCCTCTCTTCTGATTCTCTCCAGCTCCTTCTTATTTCTTCTCTTCCCAGGCTTGCTTGGCTCGAGTGACTGGTTGCCATGTGCGCCTTCAGAAAAGAAAGCATTGCGTTTCTTCCTCTTTCTCCTGTCTTCCAACAATTCCATCTTCACTCCAGTAATGGCTGTCCTGCTTGCTGTAGGACCTTTTCTGTCGGGCATGCTCTCTGAGGCTGTCGCACCTTCTCAGGGCTTGCAGAACCTCCTCCCCGGAATTCCACATGTTTGTGGAATAGTATTGAGCCTTCAACACATCATTCTTCTTTTCAAGCGCTGCCATGAAAAGGTTAATTAATACATTAATAGTTGCAATTTTCCCGCAAAGGGCAAAAGTCACTGCCAACCAGAATATATGAACAATGACACACAATTACCATGACATGTGACATTAGCCTAATGTTTTCAACTAATTCATTGCTGTACCACATGCTAGTGTAGCTCAGTAAATTAACTCAATTATTGAGAGAGAATCCAATATCTTCGGCCTTTCTTAATTTACTGCATCCATGCACAAAATACACAGGCCACCCAAAAATTCTATCCTTCCAAGCTAGCCCCAATCGAGCAGAAACAGAATCCTTGGGCCAATCTAATGTAAACATTTTGTACGCTATTATTTTTAAAATGGGAAAGTGGCATTTGATGCCAAGTTTGTTCATCAGCTTGAATATGGCTCTTGAGGCATGGAAGGAGTAAGATGCCACTGAAGCAGCCAGATATTACCTCTGCCACATAACCATCTAACCTATGTTAGCATACCTCGTGAAGAGAAGCGGTTTATGTTGCCAAAGTTACCGACTAGCTGACCAAGGTGGTTGCCCAATATGTGGATGTAGGGAGTAATGCTTTGTCTGCACTTATCCCACTTCACCTTACCTAAACTTGCCTTAAGATGGAAGGTGTACTTTTGTGCCCAGATTTAATTACAAAATTATCAAAGCTATCCCCGTGTAAATATGCATTGCCTTCGGTGACCACAGCTGTCTCGTAGGCCATCCTCAACTTCTTGGCCCTCGCCTTGCTGCCGAATTTCATGGCAAGGGCTGCCCCATGCGAATTTATGAAGTTGATAATTGAAATTTGGCTGATGCCAAAGGCATCTGCTTCCACCAGCAGCTATTAAATAAAGATAATAATTTAGTGTCAAGTTGAGGCATAAATATGCTGCAGTATCATGCATATCAGCATTATTAAAATGATGGTATCATAACAGCGTTACTGGTATTAAATTACATTGAAGATATGTATGACCAGGCAAAGAGAAGTTACTAATGAAGTAGTTCAGTTCTTGCTGGTTAAAAAGGTGGTCATTTAAGCATCCAAAAAATTGCATAATTTGCAATGTTTTCCAGTGAATCGACTGAAAAAGTCACTCATGGCAATCGATTCAACCCTATTATTTTGGGCAATTGCCGCGGAACATTATTTCGGCCAGATTCGATAGTAGCTGTCACCTGTACCTGATCTTCCAATTTCAGGGCAGGAAACTTGTCCAGAACTTGACACACTGTATGTGTCTCCACAAATAATCCTTCCTCATCATTCTTGTCCTGGGTGAATTCTGTGTTTGGTCTACCTTTTAAAAGTTCTTCATTCATCTGCTTGATATGGTGCTCAAAGGACATCTGGTCTTCCCCTTCAAGCAAATCCTGTTGCAGAGAAATATACATTATATGAAGGAAATGCAAAACTACCAGTATGTTGCACATTATTCATTTGTGATTTACCTGCACTGTTGGTTGGAATGGTCTCTTAGCTTGAATCAGAGTGGTACCTTCCCCTGATGAGCAAGCTGCAGGTGGGGACCGTTTTTTGCCATACTTCGATTTCATGGCAGCAGCTAGCTCATTATTGGTCAATTCACCACTACGTGATCTAAACTTCTTGAATTTGTCGGAGAGTCTTTTGATCCAGGTTTCCTTGAAATATCAAACAGTAGTGTTAAAATGGCATTTAAAATCCTTATTAGCACTCGGACAGTGAACAGTTCAACAACATACATTAGACTTTTCTAGGGTGCCACATAGCTTGTCCTTTAAATGAGGATGAACGGCGACTAGCGTCAATGTAGCAGTGCTGTACATCTTTGAAGATGGGTACCTGTCAAAAAATATGTAAATATTAGCTTGGACACTATCACTATCAGGACTAAATAAGGGTACTCCAGGAGTAATTCAAAAGGCCTGTGAAAATGTGAATCCTTCCCTCTCACATGCTTACATTGTATACCGGTAAAGATCGTCAAATAAGGTATCGATTATTGCTTTCCGGCATTTGGTTTCTCTCGACAATGGGTCCCTCTTCTCCAACAGCTCTTGCACCCACAATGGGAATTGCGGGAGACGGCAAATAACTGGAAAGTTGCTCCTGAAAACAATTTTGTTAATATATTAGGCATTTTCATGATCTGTACTGTGGCAAGTCCAGGGAACAAAGGCCATATTAGCTATGAAATACAGTACTAGTAAAAGAAAACAAATGATTAGAAATTATAATCATTTACTTTCTTTTACTCGTACTGTATTATAACTTATAATTAATAGAAAATACACAATTGAATACCAAAAAAACAGCCATGGCATAGAATTCTAGAAAGAAAAACTTCAAGAAAGTGGTCTTTGGAAATGATGCGATTATATACTGTACATGGTTCCTAGTACTTGTAACTTACTCCTGTGGCATAAGGCTGATGGCTTCTTCAATTTCTCCAGTGGATCCTGTAGTAATGGATGAATTCAGTTGCACAGCACATTCACCATTATTGGTCACTGAAACATCCGGGCTTAGACTGCCTCCATTACCACAAGCCCTGCTGAAAAAGCATTAAATTGAAATAAAATAAGTCGTATTGCGGAAAGTATTTGTCTTGTGACGTAACCCACGGCCGACGCCACATTTATGTGACGTAGTACGTATATGACCAATGATGATCAAGTCGTATGGTGACATAACGACAAGAGACACCAAGACGATGGTCATGATGCGTGACAAAGGGTATACGCACATAATAGAGTTTGGGTTCTGCTCTCAGCCTCTTTAATTCGGTTGTTCACAATGAGAGTAGGGGTATACAGGATGATGGAGGGTAGGAATGGGGGTGACCAGTGGCCCCCTAGTGGAGGACCAACTGGCCTCGAGTTACAATTGTGTCTGCCTTTTATAGTGGAGAGAAGCTCCACTGCATGCTGGGAAATTCATGACATTGCAATACAGAATCGATTTTGTTGTACTACGATGACGTCAAAACTGGCAAGGTCACAGTCTCAATCCAACTTACATTTCAATAAGTGTCAGCCTCTTACATCGAAGAGGGATTTCGGCATTGTTTGCAAGGTCTACAAAATCACCGTAGACAGGGTCAAATGCTTGCAATAGCAGGGCTTCAATGGGGGCATCAATGACAAGACTACGTTTTGCAATCTCTTTCAGCTCAGTGCTACATTGGCTAATGCAGTCGAGAACCTTCTTTGAAAGCCCAAATGTGACATGGTACGAATTCATTCTAAAATAATTGTGAGACAAATTTTGGTAAGGTTAATAAATATTTGAGTTTAATAATAGGCTTATTGGCACTTACACCAGGCAGGCAGGCTTTGAGAGTTAACCTATGTAGTGACGAGGCATGACTATATTTTCTCCATTTCTGTCAAATTTAAATAATGGCGTGGCATCATACTCCTCCCCAGGATGACACACCTCCCAGTGACTCTCTATGACTTCAAACCCCCAGTAACATTTGTTGACTTTCCCAAGAGATCAACATGGTCGCCATCTATTATGATGTGTAGAATGTGAAAAAAAATACCGGAACTTTCTCCTCATGCACCAATCTCAACACAATATAGTCCCCTTCTTCATAGGTAACTCCTTTACAATTGATTGAACGTGCACAGTTAAGTGTCATGCTGTTATCATCACAAATCAGGTGCGAAGTGGAAATATCTGTGCGGAGAACTTTACGGACAGGTCCAATGACAGACCGGTCAGGTTCTATAGGCTCAGCGGTGTAGTTTTTCAGGTTGCGGGAATTCGACAGAATGATGTCCTGTCAGAGTGGCGCTTGATGCCGTCATATCATCTTCTGTGATGTCTTCCTCTGCGGCCTGGTTCTGCAGCATAACCGTGGGTTTCCTGAATGTGGCGCTCCACCCTTCGGCGAAACGTCATGGGCTTCTTATCATAGGTTTTCTGGAGCTGCCATGCATTTTGTTACATCAAGTCAAAGCAAAACAGGAGAGGACTGCTGCAGGTCAAATGTAATGACATGAATGCTTGAATCATGTTTTGCTCTGGTGATCGCATCCTGTAGGGCCTCTCTACCTGATTTGGCTTTGGCATGATGGAGGGCTTGTTTGGCAGAAATACGTTGCTCTTCTTCCTTGTTGCCTGATTTCCGTGCTTCCGCCAAAGATAATGTCAGTGAGTCACACACATGGCATGTATCGATTTTTGGTGCCTTAAAAGAAATATTGAAATCCTCAGTGAACACACGGGGGAACTTATCACTGGTGACACTCTGTTGGTTTTTTTTTCCTGATTGTCATCGCAATACTTACGGTACAGTGACTCAATGCTGTACTGCATATCTAAGTAATGCCGATGAGGATGACTTTTTCGGCTGTAGTGAGACTCATACCTGGGAATGTTCTCAATGAAACTTCTCACGGCCTGCACGTCATCATCAGAGTACTTTTTAGCATGCGAGTTATGCTTTCCCCTGCTGTCAAGTGCTGGAGACACAACCAACCTTCATTTTCTTCACGATGTTCTCGAGCCTCCCACGACTGTTTTGTAGACCAAGGATTGACACAAATGCAGCTTTACACACAACAGTATCCACACCCACAGAACAGAACAGCACAGAACAGAGTACACAATGGTTTGGCTCCGTTTTGAGGGGGTCGATGTAGTCTTCCGCCGAACGGCCTCAGTGCGCAAACAACCCCGCAAGTATGTGTTTTGTACATTAAAGTCATTCATATCCCAGAAGTTCGAGAACAGTGCTTCTCACATGTGGTTTACGCCCGAGGCCTTCAAGTATGAATTACATAATACACGAGAACTTGTATAATTGGAAAACACAAACTTATCCAATTAATAGGCCAGGCCTACACAGTTCTTTTTTACAATAGTGATTTAAAAAATAATATAAACTTGCAAATTTTGACATACGGTAATATATTGACTTGCCATCTTCAGTCCCCTTTTTTACCGAGACTTGACATAATCTTTTGAAGATGACTTGAGCATCAGGAACATTTCGAAATTGTCATCAGACAGCCTGTTTCTGTGGGGTGTGTAAATGTGCCCCGCACAGCTGAACGCCCTTTCTACAGGAGCTGATGATGGTAAGGCAGTGTTATATCTCAAAAATAACTTGTGAATAAGTGGGTATTGCAGCAGGGACTTAATGTCTTTTGATTTGTCGCTCAAATACTTAAGGCACTCCATGTTGACAAGATCGGCTATGGTGGTGGCTTCTGGAGGTGCGGTCTTCCTCTCGTTGTCGCCTCTCGCACTGGATATGTGTTGGTCCTGACTTGCAGCGCCGCGCACCAGGTTCCTGCCTGCATTTCTTGGCCTCTGAGGTTCGGCTCCACCCACCAATTGGATTCTCTGTTGTCTGCTCCATGCCGCACTCCTCGTCCTTGGACTTTTAGTGCTGCCCACTTCTCTTGGTAGTGTTCCCGAAACTCGAAGGTGATCGGGGCCGCCGTGTCCATGCATTTCAGCATCCATTTTTCTAGGGTTGCCTGCGGGATGATCCTGTGCAGGGTTGGGTCTTCCATTGCTATGTTGAATAGCGATGGCGACAGGGGGTCGCCTTGTTTCACTCCGCGTTTGATCCAGATCTTGCCGGTTTTCTTCTTCCCCATCTCGAATCTAGTAGACGTCCCGTTGTACAAGTCTTTCACCACATCTTGGAAGAGCTCCGGAACCTTCGCCCTTCCTAGTGCCATGTGCAGATGTTGGTGTGCGATGTTGTCGAAGGCCCCTCATAATAACATACCTCTCACATATCAGTGATATCACACCCAAGTGGTACCCTTGGATCATCGCGGAACCACAAAATTGAAGGGGGAATGCAACTCTTTAGACAAATTGATGTCCCTGGATGACAAGGAGAGAAACTTGCCAGAAAAAAACCAGTAATATTCGCGGAATCAAAATGTATTTATTTCTTACGCATTTCTTTGAGAGAGACTGCTACTCTCAAAAGGCATCCCTCTACTATTGCGTAATGCTTCCTTGCATTGTCTCATTTCTTTCCATACAGCTTCCTATATACTTTATTTTTGGCCTTGAATGACTTGTTCCACGGCTCCTTCCTGTCCAGGTAAGACAACGGCCAGCCCCGCTTCAGGCTGGTCACAGCCGTCCTCAGGTGTCCCCGTGCCTCAGCCGTCCCCGTGCCTCAGCCACCAACAGAAGAGTACATGTCCATAAAAGATGATGTGAATCCTGCATTCAGCTCCACAAGGACAGGCTCCCCACAGGCCCAGCGCTCCCCCAGCCTACCAAATCTGGCCAAGTAAGCCAGAAAGGGCCCGTGACCCGAGATGAACCGGGCCACGTGCCCGTGGATGTGGATGGCTGTGTTCACGGCGGGAACAAATCCCAAACACCACTTCTTCCGGCTGCTCTCCCATTGCTTCGGAACAATAACGAGGCCTTTCTTCTCAGGATTTCGGACAAATCTGGCCAGATATATAATCATTGAAACGATGCAGACTCATTGCAAATAATGAAATGATGGCCCTTTATCGCCTGAAACACAGTACATTTGTATAATATGTTACACATCCAGTTCCGCTTCCCCTACAAAATACATTGTGGATATAGGGATTGCCCAACAATGTCTTTTATCACCATGCCATTGTGACTCTGTAGGATACTACTCAGCATCCATGTCAGATTCAGCTTCACCACTACTATCTACCTCAGGCTTATCAGCCATGTCGTCGTCACCAGGTAAGGTGTTGTAAAATCTTGCATTTTGCGGATTTTGCAAGAACTCTTGAGTTTCAGGAGATTTTTCTTTTTGATTCCCTTGATTTTCAATGGACCATCACCTGAAGTGTATCAACATAATTTCCCAAAGAGTCGCACAGTTCACAGCAGTTCCGATATCCATGTCTGATTTTTGCAGCGTAATGTTCGTCTTGTCGAACCGCTCAAGTATTTTATTCCAGATTACAGCCATTAACGCAATTTCAAGACTGTCAAATTATGCTGCAATACTTCTGGCGTCTTGCCTGGTCGCTGCTTTTTGACTTGGGTAAATTGATATCAATTATGATCCTTCGGCTTCCCTTTGGCACTCCACCAACATCTCATCAAGCCTGATATTAGTGTCAAAATATTGGTTCTGTGGCAAGCCCCGCAACACACTTGCCACATGAGCCCCATACGTAATCTCCCCTTTGGCAGCACACTATTTGTCCTGCATTCTCATGTAGTGCAGATGAAATAGATTCAATAGATGAGCGGATGGCTTCAGTGGGACCCCTTCCTGGTCCATTTGAAGAAGCTGTTGGGAATGGCAGCTGTGGTGGTGTTTGACGGATCGATGAAGGTGGTTGGCCCATTGTTGCTGACGGGGTTGAAGATGATGGAGGTGGGAATGTTGCTGCAGCTAGGGTTAACAACAAAGTAGGTGGCGGGTCTAAGGATGGAAGTGAGATAGTGATAGGATCTGGGTCTGAAACTGGGGATGTAGTTGATGAAGAGGTTGGGGGTGAGGATGCCAATGGACCAGCCCCCGGACACTCCCCCTGCAATCAGTTCTTATCCCCTGACGGGGCGTTTTGAGGGTGGTGCTCACTTGCGAGCTCCTTTCACTGATGTACACACATGTGGCGACCCTACCGGACGACCGGACCGAGTATTACTCGTATGAGATTCTTAATTTTGATCGACTCTTCCCTTTTACCCAAGTTCAGCGAAAATATAACGTCTGCCTTGAGGTCCTCTTCGTTAACCTCCGGTTAACCTTGCTTGAAAATCGGCAATTTGACTCTTAAGATTCACAGGTAGGCGAGCAGATGATGCATCTGTCTTTTCCTCTGGGTCATGAGGCCCAAAAGCAGCTTGTTTTGTTTGACAGTCTGAACTTGTAGTGTAACTATTTTAAGATATGCTGCAAAGAAGGTCAAGTCGCCGTCAGTAATACATCTGCAATATCTCCCACAGACACTGTCTAAGTAATAAATCAGTGTCTTTCTTAAATGTGAGAAATCTGTTACATGTGAAGCCAGTGACTGTTTTAAAAGTCCTCTAATACCTAAGGTGGGCACAGCTAACCGAAAAATCAGCTTCTCTAACAGCTGATCAGCTAACTACAAAAAATTGGATTCGCTAAATAGCTAATGCTAAATGGCTAGAAAATTAGTTCGAGCTAACAGCTAACTTCCTTAGGACATGTGATTTTAAGTTGTAAAGGCTCCCTGCCTGACCTTTTATGATAACTTCCTTTGGCTTGCATAAGGCGCACCGAAAATTGAGAACATTGTTGTTCTTTGTGTCCCTGGAGACGAACACGAAGTACTCTGCTAGGTGGGGCCAAGGGTTCCCATCCCCATCGCCAACACTGTTCTTCTCGTTCTCGGATTCATCCTGGCCCTCAGCCTCCGCCTCCGCCTCCGCCTCACCCACAACCAGAGGTGGATGGAAAACATCGTCACATTGACCTTCCATGATCCACCAGGCACCAGTCCACCACACCAAAAGACTTCGGGGGTTAATGGCTCTCCCCCCAGCCTATACCCCTTTGCCCCCTGTGTTTAAACCGGAGGAAATGCAGATATTTCTGGCAACTCCCGTCTCCCCCTCACCATGCTACACTTCTTCATATCTTCCCTGACTGGATCGACTATTGCTATTGGTTGACTCACTTGGCTGGTTCACCACATTTTTTGACATTGAACGGAAGACGACCAGTGGGCGGGAAGGTGGCCTGCATACAGTACCACCCTATGACCCGGATCCTCTGACCTTCACCTTACCCTTTCGGCCTTCCCAGATTTCACCATAGGGCCTTGAAGTCCCCCACCCTGGCCACTCATAAACTAGTCTATTTTAATCCCTGCCTGGAGTGGAAACAGTGGAACTTTAAAAAGTAACAGACAGCAAGACAGGAGCACGAATGAATTTTGTTAGCTGAATTTATTTAGCTGCAGTGCGGCACTAATTTAGTGGGAGATAATTAGTCGGCTGGCGCCCTGAAAAGTTAGAGAAAACAGCTAATCAGCTAACGAGAAGTTAGTTCCGCTATCAGCTGTTAGCTGATTAGAGGCGCTAATGCCCACCTTTGTCTAACACATTACAAGCACTAGGCTATCCCCTGCTGATGATCAGAGGGTGAGGCCCGGTGAGGGCCACTGTCTGATGATCTGGTGCTGCGAGTATTGTACTGGGGAGTACAAGAAGAAAATACCAAGAAACGAATTTGTGGTTATACGCACATGTTAATCATCACAGACAGGCACGTATTCTGACAGTTGTCTAGCAACTGGGAGCACAACTATACAGGGTATTCATGAAAAACACCGACAAACCTATACCACCCCCTACCTAGGCACCAGAGGATCACATTATGTAGATGAGTGATTATGCCTGGACCGCCTCATTACTGAGATAATTGACCCACCTGCGATTTAGCGATTTAGCTTAAGCGTGTGGCATGGTGACCCCCCTTTGTCAAAAGCGTTAGGGGGTATCCACGTGAAAACCAAAAATGTGCTGCAGAAAAATTCGCCAATAGCGATTATTCTAGCTACTCCAGAACGGCGATGCGATTTTTGCCTAATCACTCCTTCTGACTGGGGGAGGGTTCGTTGGGTGGCCTAACTTCCAGGATATTTTATACTACCTGCTTAAAGGCAATTTGCACGGTAATGAGGCGGTCCAGGCATAATCACTCCTCTACGTAATGCGATCCTCTGGTGCCTAGGTAGGGGGTGGTATAGGTTTGTCGGTGTTTTTCATGAACACCATGTATACGAAGGGTGCAGCGCAAGAGGGGCACGAGTCAAAAAATCCAACTTTTCAGGGGACCCAAAAAACCGAACCACTATAACCTGCTATTGTGACTAGGTTGATAGTTTGCATATCTATTACACATCCGAAGAGGACACTGTGTGCTTGATTTCACTTTGTTATGTGTGACTGTCATTAAGCTAAGTAGGTTTAAATGTCTGACGCTGAAGAAAAACGCAGAAACCTGACTCATGCCCCTCTTGCATATATAAAATAAAATATGATAACTTATAATAAAATGCCTACCTATTTGATGGTTTTTTAGAACCTAATAATCTGTTCTTTAGTCATTGTTAATCTCATGAAGCAAGTTGTGGAGACACTTGGTAACTAATAAGAGATGAACGTACCTGCCACGATTTATACATGAGTGACCTTGTGGAGCTTCTTTGCACGTATTCTTGACAATCGTTTCTCCCTCATGTCTTCATTTCGGTCCCTCAAACATGTATTTAGAGTCACCATCAGGAACAATTTTATTATTTTTGATGACACCTCCTGCACGTGTTCATCATGAACCCACGAGAAGCTCACTTGTTGCCTGATGTGACTCTCCCATCTTGTGTAGGATGTCGTCTTCAGTGAGGATTCCTACAGACACGTCCTGGGAAAATACTTCATGCATGTCACTAATGCAGTTGTAGAGATTTTGTGACGAGTTCGTCAGGCCTCCTCTTGCTTCGTCATACTGCTTAAAAAAGAAGAACGTGGTTCCAGCCAGACTGCAGGTTGTTAGGCTATGCTGGCACTTGTCACACACATCATCCTTCTTCCTGCCAGTGGCTGCCATGACCTTTGCAATGTAGCCAGCAACTTAAGCCATCCCATTTTCAGCGTATGTGATGCTGTTAAAATCTTGGATTCTTGGTGGTGGTGAGGCAGTGTCCATTTCTCCTGTGTTCTTTGCATCTGATGTGCTGCTGCACAGCGTGCTGGTCAGCTGCATGCTTCCTTGCAAGGAGCTAAGGACATCATCAAAGTCTACCTGACAGTTTCCACGCCTGCTAGGGCTGATAAGGTTTCGTGCCATGACTTTTTTCACTAGATACCAAATGTTCAGGACACTGGGGGTTATCACTGCTTCCTCCAAGGTCTCGCAGGCTCCAAACATATTCTCAAGGCAGTCTTGATTAAACCGGTTCATCAGGAGAAACTTGATGCCATCCTGGTGAAGGACCTGCCGCATTCTTTGGGATGCATTAAGTGTCTGAATCCATCCATCCTTACAGTACACTGCTTTCCCATTGCTCTTCATGAAAGTCCATTTTTGAAGAGAAGCCGCACCTTTTTTTCCAGATCTGAACATGGTTCGACACTTCTGTGACTGCTCCACACAATGGCTTGGTTGGATGATTTCGAATCCGACTGTTGACACTTTTAAATAATAGTTGAGTTGTGAAGTTTGGATCCGAAATGGACTCCCAAGCCACGAAATGTAGCATCCAAACCTCTGCAAGTCGTTATCGAGTTGTAACGTAGGCAAGGTTACCTGCCGTGTCTCCACTTGAAAGCGGCGGGTTAGGTAACTGTCTAGTCGACCAATGAATTGAGACCATAGACCTTTCTCCCATACACAATCATGGTGTTTATTTAACCCTTATTTTAACCCATTAC
>JYFJ02006225.1:0-20603 GCA_000934665.2 Catajapyx aquilonaris | reverse complement strand
AAAATATTAATGCAGGAGGTGGCTGGACAATGGATCAGTGCAATGTGTCCAGACAACTTGCGTGCGCATCTATGGCTTTTCGACAGGTATGAAGTGTCCACTAAATGTCGGACGTCCATCATGCAGTTCATTGCATTATATTTTTATTGCATTACAGGAGTGCGGATATTAAATGTCAGACGACGATAGGAAAGTGGTTCATCCCGATTATTCGTCTCTACCAGTGTAGTGTATTAAAATTTACTGCTTTCATTGCAACAATGTAATAAATTCCTGACATTTTGACATTTTTTCTTTAGTAGGTGTGCCAGCCTAAAAGTTTGAAAATAAGGTGCTAAAATACAATGCATTTATCAATGTAACAAAGACATGAAAAATGGATCAAGTATATTCAGTAACCTGTGCTACAAAGCAATAATCAATTTCTGGTATATAATAAAGACATTGATTTTAACATCAATAATGTCGCTATGCAGTGATAATATAGTTACCCATAGCTCAATTCTATCGTCACTAATTTACTGCAACTGTGAACAGTACAGTTACATCTGTAAAAATATATCTGGCACATCTGAGCCTCCACACTCCACAGCACAATCATCGACCCTATTTCTGTGTGCACTGTGCAGCAGGTGGTTACATGAAATGCTTGTAATTAACCAATGACAGTACTGAATCATTCAGAAGTCTCTGAACAGAGGAACGTTGGAATTTCAGGTGGTGTGACGCCCCCCTTTGTCCAATGTGGGCGCTGCTGAATTCTTAATCAACAGAGCTACACATGACAACTACTGCTAACCGTGTAATTATCTCCTAGAGAATAGAATATCTCAATGTGTATGACTTTAGTAAGCCGATTGCCTGCACAGCCGCTTAGAATCTCACATCAATGAATTAATGAATACTTCATTATTCGCCTGCAAGTAACTCGTCAGTATAAGCATTGAATAGATCAGCGACAGTTGAAGACATCTGTTTAGGTGGTGAAACAAAGACACATTGGAATTAATAAGAGTTATTCACAACAATCCTGCTGTAATTGAGTGTCACGACATAGATCAAGCCTTGCAATCAGGAGTTTTGATGTTTCCTGATTAACTTTGCGCCTGAATATCCATAGTTAAGTGAAGCAGCAGCCAAAGTGCAATGATGCTGATGATGTCATACACAAGTGCCACGTTTATACTCATCTTCATCACTGCTGGTGTTGCCCAAGCAAAGGTCAGTCTCCTTCCCCTTGATGAGGACTCGGAAGAAAGATTGTTCGCCGAAACAGTGACCAAGATTCAAGAGGTGGATGGCAGGCTGGCCAACTGCTCCGTCGCCATCCTCCACGACGAACCAGTGCTGCCAACTGGACTGTCACCACTGACAACAAGTGTCAACACGTCTCTTGTCATTGCTTCCAGCTTGCATCGGATCGGGGGAGGGAACAACTATCCACTGGTGATGCAGAGGGCGGGACAGTGCTTCGTGACTGTTCATTACTCGGATACAAACACAAGTCGAAATTTGAATTACGACTTGTTTTATGAGGGACTAAAGTATCCTCGGGGACTGCGCAATTTTAATGTTTATCACATGAAAGACGGGATGACCAAAGATATGATCGAGTGGGAATCGGAGTGTGTGATAAACCGAATTGGGATCGACCAGTTTGAGAGAGAAAATGGCGAGACCAGCTTTCGACTGATCTCGCCTTGTTACTTTTGCGACAATGGAAACTATTCCGTCACTATCCGGAACAACGTCACCTCCGTGAAAAAGGTATTTCCAGCAGTTGGCACTGTCAACATCAACGGAAGAAAAATTCACATACGCCGATGTTTCACACCCATGAATGATGTCATTCAGCAATATTTAAATTACCAGACCATAAAGTCAGATATACGAGAAAAATACTCATTTAATGGACAGGCATTAATTACATTGTATGCAATGCAGGTTGGCCTAGGTTTCACCTATCCTTACGAAATTAGAAAGATTCTAATCATAACAAAGAGAAATGTCATTAGCACTGCATGGTCATTGCATCTGATGCCATTTAAGTGGACAGTCACACTTCTCTTGCTGATTACTGTTGTGATGGTCACCACTGTTATATTGTTGTCCTCTGACAGAAGATTCACAGGGGTGAAATTGTCCCAGTGGATGAAAACACTCCTCCTGGACACATTTCCTCCTCTCCTGGGACAAGGTCCAGGATTGAAGAAGATGACCCCTCCTGTCAAATTACTAGTGTTCGTGTACCTTTACTTCTGCCTGCTGCTTTCCAATTACTTCACGATGGATATGGTTGGAAACTTGACATCCCAACGTGCCAAGAATGTGGACACTTTGCAGGACTTGCTGGACATGAAATACAAATGGGGCTCAGTCTCTTCTCAGTATTACTACGATTTAATACGTAACACTACTACCAGCTTGATTCATAGAGAAATTGCATCACATATCGAAATATTTGATGTTAAACATTTTTACGCTTCATTGAAAAAATGCATAGCCACCACCCTTGCGCAGAAGTACGCCTGTTTGATAGAAGACGGATACTGGAAGTATTTTCTTGACATCGACAGTGACATGCCCGGTGACCAGCTGCACATGTCGGAGAGTGACCTTCCATATGCGTTGGTCGGCCTAGTGATAAGACAATACTCAGTCATGTACGAGTCTCTGAACAGAGCAACGTTGATAATGGTTGATATGGGGCTGCTTAAGGGAATTATCGACATGGCCTTTCATAGATATGTATACGTACACCAGATGGTGGCGTTTAATTCAGTGGCTCCATCTCCCATTGATGAAACAGGCCCGAAGAGCTTCCAAATTAGTCGGTTGAAGGCTCCTTTTCAATTGCTCTTTGCAGGTGCTGGAATTGCTATCACTTCTTTCGTTTGTGAACTGCTGTACCAAGTAAAGTCATTTCGTTATAGTAAGAAAAATTATTGAGATTATCTTAAAATATTACGCTTGGATATGTGCTGCCATCTGCTGGCGGCTGCCACCCACGCAAGCCGCCATACAAATTGTGCTTGAATAAATATCCCCAAATAATTCCGATAAGTCCACCGCGGTTTGCCATCTTGTGCCTGGCCTGGATTTTGTGAAAAGTTCAAAATTTTATACTTTGGAATAATTCCAAACTTTTTGATTTTGTTCTTAATTTTTGTTCTTTTCCTTTTCTGCTCAAAAATTATGCCGCTGGAAAGAAGGTTTTAGCCTTTTAGAAGAATGATATTACAAAAGCTTGTCACACTATGTTGTTTCCTTTGACAACTATAACCGACACAATTAGAGCATGAAATCATTCAAGGCACCATTACTCAAATTAGTTTGCGGACTTCATCCTATATATATCTGGAACGGCGTAAAAGCGTCGTCTCGATTTGCAGAAGACAGGTCTTGTAGTGTGGCAGGCGGAAAACCATTCTGTGTGATATATCACAATGACGTCGTTATCCTGTGCAAGTGCCGCGTGTGTACTCATCCTTATCGCTGGTGTTGCCCAGGCAAAGGTCACTCTCCTGCCCCTTGATGAGGACTCGGAAGAAAGATTGTTCGCCGAAACAGTGTCCAAGATTCAAGAGGCGGATGGCAGGCTGGCCAACTGCTCCGTCGCCATCCTCCACGACGAACCAGTGCTGCCAACTGGACTGTCACCACTGACAACAAGTGTCAACACGTCTCTTGTCATTGCTTCCAGCATGCATCGGATTGGAGGAGGGAACAACTATCCACTGGTGATGCAGAGGGCGGGACAGTGCTTCGTGACTGTTCATTACTCGGATTCAAACACATATCAAAAGGTGAAGTATGAATTGTTTGTCGAGAAACTGCAGTATCCTCGAGCATTGCACAATTTCAACCTCTATCACATCAAAGACGGGGAGACTACAAAACCTATAAAAATCGAATCGGAGTGTATGATAAACAGAGTTGGAATCGACCAGTTGGAGAGAATAAATGGCGAGACAAACTTTCGACTCATCTCCCCTTGTTACTTTTGTGACAACGGAAACTATTCTGTCACCATCAGAGACAATGTGACATCCCTCAAAAAAGTGTTTCCTGAACTGGGCACTGTCAACTTCAACGGAAGAAAACTTCATATTTGCCAGGATTTCTATCCCATTAATAATATACTACAGCAATATTTAAATTACCAAACCATAAAATCACCCATAAAAGAAATATACACCTTTTGCCAGCATCATATAATACGAGAAATGCCTAGAATGGACGTTGACTTAGCTTTCACCCATCCTTACAAAATTAGAAAGATTCTAATTGTAACTAAGAGAAATGCAATTCACACTGCATGGTCATTGCATCTGATGCCATTTGAGTGGACAGTCACACTTCTCTTGCTGATTGTTGTTGTGATGGTCACCACGGTTATATTGTTGTCCTCTGACAGAAGATGCACCGGGGTGAAATTGTCCCAGTGGATGAAAACACTCCTTCTGGACACCTTTCCTCCTCTCCTGGGACAAGGTCTGGAACTGAAGGAGATGACCCCTTCTGTCAAACTACTAGTTTTCGTGTACCTTTCCTTCTGCATGCTTCTTTCCAATTACTTCACATCAGATATGGTGGGAAACTTTGCGACGACACGTACAAGGAATGTGGACTCTTTGCAGGATTTGATTGATTTAAAATACAAGTGGGGATCGACATTTCCTCGTGGGTACTACGATGCAATACATAATAATACTACCAACATTATTCATAGGGAAATTGCATCGAATGTTGAAATATTTCGGAGCAATGAGACTTATTCTTCAATCAAAAAATGCATAGTCACCACATTTATCAAGAGGTATGCTTGTTTAATGGAAGACGGATTCTGGAAGTACTACCTTGACATTGACAGTGACCTGCACCGTGACCAGCTGCACATTTCCGAGAGTGACCTCCCATATGCGATGGTAGGCCTGATTATGAGGCAGTATTCAGTAATCTACGAATCTCTGAACAGAGCCACATTGTTATTGGTTGACATGGGACTAATTACAGGTATGCTCCACATGAGCTTTGATGCCGCTGCATACGTTAATCAGATGAGGTGGATTAAGTCAGGTGTTGAGCGTCAGAATGATGAAAACGGACCACAACGCTTCCAACTGAATCAGTTGAAGGCTCCTTTTCAGTTGCTGTTTGGCGGTGCTGGAATTGCTATCACTTGTTTCGTATGTGAGGTGTTGTTGAGTAAATCATTACGGCATGCTATGCACTAAAAAAACGTTATTTCCACAGCATTGGAAAAGTGACAATGGGAGAACGATTGTTTGGCTTGACAGTGGCCAAGATTGGAGTTCCTGGAATTTTATTTGAAACATCATTGCGGACTTCGTATTTCCCAATTTTGTCTTGCATCGATCAGACACAGTCGAAATCGTCTCTATAGCTGTTATAAGAAAAGTACCGGTACTTGATATTATTGAAAGGAACTGTTGTGTAAAAATAGTCGTTATGCAGTTAAGCATATCGACGTATTGAAAGTCACGCAATGGAAAAATGTCTTATTGCTCGACCATATTCGCACCCGATATTCAGGAAGAAAGTTCATAATCAACCACAGTACCGCAATGGTGTTCTTATACACAGCAAGTGCCACGTTTATACTCATCTTCATCACTGCTGGTGTTGCCCAAGCAAAGGTCAGTCTCCTGCCCAGTGATGAGTACTCGGAAGAAAGATTATTCGCCGAAACAGTGTCCAAGATTCAAGAGGCGGATGGCAGGCTGGCCAACTGCTCCGTCGCCATCCTCCACGACGAACCAGTGCTGCCAACTGGACTGTCACCACTGACAACAAGTGTCAACACGTCTCTTGTCATTGCTTCCAGCATGCATCGGATTGGGGGAGGGAACAACTATCCACTGGTGATGCAGAGGGCGGGACAGTGCTTCGTGACTGTGCATTACTTGGATTCAAACCCAAGTCGACATTTGAATTACGACTTGTTTTATGAGGCACTGAAGTATCCTCGGGGACTGCGCAATTTGAATGTTTATCACATGAAAGACGGGATGACCAAAGGTATGATCGAGTGGGAATCGGAGTGTGTGATAAACCGAGTTGGGATCGACCAGTTTGGGAGAGAAAATGACGGGACCATCTTTCGTCTGATCTCGCCTTGTTACTTTTGCGACAATGGAAACTATTCCGTCACTATCAGGAACAACGTCACCTCCGTGAAAAAGGTATTTCCAGTAGTTGGCACTGTCAACATTAACGGAAGAAAGATTCACATACGGAGATATTTCACACCCATTAATCATATCCTTCAGCAATATTTAAGATTACCAAACCATAAAGTCAGATATACGAGAAAAATACTCATTTAATGGACAGGCATTAATTACATTGTCTGCAATGCAGGGTGGCCTAGCTTTCACCTACCCTTGCGAAATTATAAAGATTATAATCATAACTAAGAGAAATGCAATTCACACCGCATGGTCATTGCATCTGTTGCCATTTGAGTGGACAGTCACACTTCTCTTCCTGATTTCTGTTGTGGTGGTCACCACTGTTATATTGTTGTCCTCTGACAGAAGATGCACAGGGGTGAAATTGTCCCAGTGGATGAAAACACTCCTCCTGGACACCTTTCCTCCTCTCCTGGGACAAGGTCCGGGACTGAGGGAGATGACCCTTCCCGTCAAATTACTAGTTTTCGTGTACCTTTATTTCTGCCTGCTTCTTTCCAACTACTTCACAATGGATATGGTTGGAAACTTGACTTCCCAACGTGCCAAGAATGTGGACACTTTGCAGGACTTGCTGGACATGAAATACAAATGGGGTTCAGTCTCTTCTCAGTATTACTACGATTTAATACGTAACACTAGTACCAACTTGATTCATAGAGAAATTGCGTCACATGTAGAACTATATGATTTTAAAGATTTTTACCCTTCATTGATTAAATGCATAGCCACCACCCTCGCCCAGAAGTACGCCTGTTTGATAGAAGACGGATACTGGAAGTATTTTCTTGACATCGACAGTGACCTGCACCGTGACCAGCTTCACATTTCGGAGAGTGACCTTCCATAGGAGTTGGTGGGCCTAGTGATGATGAAATACTCAGTCACGTACGAGTCTCTGAACAGAGGAACGTTGATAATGGTTGACATGGGACTGCTTAAGGGAATTATCGACATGGCCTTTCATAGGTATGTATACGTACACCAGATGGTGTCGTTTAAGTCAGTGGCTCCATCTCCCATTGATGAAACAAACCCGCAGAGCTTCCAAATTAGTCGGTTGAAGGCTCCTTTTCAATTGCTCTTTGCGGGTGCTGGAATTGCTATCACTTCTTTCGTTTGTGAAGTGCTGTACCAAGTAAAGTCATGTCGTTATAGTAAGGGAAAATTATTAAGATTAGGGAACCTTAAAATATTATAGCTGGAAAAATAATTCACATTAGAAGTATGTTGCTCCAATTCATGTGATTGCGAACAGTATACGATATATTACTATGTATTCAATTATGGCCATTTTAAACAACTTTACTCGCACAGAAGATTTTTTTTTGTATTAGTCGGTGTCATTAAATATATTGTGAAATAGATCCTCACATATTTAACAGATGAACGGCATCACCTAGTATATATGAAACTCATTATGTACGCCGCTTAGAATGTCGAATTATTATCCCTGCAATCCGGTGTAAGCTTCCTGTATTTTATCTAATCTTATCTACCAGTTCCCTATATATAAAAAACTGTTGTAAGCTAGATCACTTAAGCCATTAACCTGTATGCTGGCTAAATCTCTTAATAATTGTACAATTTTCATAGACGCTAAAATGGCAATCTATTGTATATTATGTAATTTCACTTGGTATGACTTACTATATGCCGGCAGTGTTTATTTACCGCATGATATATATTATTATTGTTAAATGTCATGTGTAAACTTTTCCTTCTCTTTTAAAATAAAAAGCCCAATGTATATATCTACATTAAATAACGAAAACATCGCCGGTAATGTGCCATCGAATATTAATTCATCGAATTGAAGTATGCAAATTTTGTTGTACAGTGTGAAAGACCATTAAACATTAAAATGTTAATGTAAGAAGTTTTAACTATTCATTGCCTTTCACAATGCACCAGCAACCTTTATTGCCGCGTCTCAACTCTGAAGAGCACTGTATACAGTAAAAATTGATGGACTATCTAAAACCACCAGAGTGGTCTGCTGGCCCAATAGTTAAATTGTGTTGAGAGACATTGTTAGCCAAAATTCTGACAGTGACGAAAAATTGAAAATTCCGCTGTTTGAAAAAAATAGTCTTGCGGATTTGTATTCCACAATTGTGTTTTGAATGGATCAGCGATACTTGAAAGCATATGTTTAGCTGTCAACGGGAAAGAATCGATTTGTTGACAAGTGTGTCGTGGTAGTGAAAGCCACCACTCAACCCAGCGTTCCTTCATTTCTTGACCATTTACGCGTCTGATCTTCCAGAGGATGGTACAGATTCAACTACAGTGCAACGATGTTGGTCTCATACGCAAGTTCCACGTTTGTACTCATCTTTATCACTAGTGTTGTCCACACAAAGGTCACTCTCCTGCCCAGTGATGAGGACTCGGAAGAAAGATTGTTCGCCGAAACAGTGACCAAGATTCGAGAGGCGGATGGCAGGCTGGCCAACTGCTCCGTCGCCATCCTCCACGACGAACCAGTGCTGCCAACTGGACTGTCACCACTGACAACTAGTGTCAACACGTCTCTTGTCATTGCTTCCAGCATGTATCGGATTGGGGGAGGGAACAACAATCCACTGGTGCTGCAGAGGGCGGGACAGTGCTTCGTGACTGCTCATTACTTGGATTCAAACACACCTCAAAATTTGAATTACGACTTGTTTTATGAGGCACTAAAGTATCCTCGGGGACTGCGCAATTTTAATGTTTATCACATGAAAGACGGGATGACCAAAGATATGATCGATTGGGAATCGGAGTCCATGATAAATCGAGTTGGGATCGACCAGTTTGAACGCATAAATGGCAAAACTCGCTTTCGACTGATCTCGCCCTGTTATTTTTGCTACAATGGAAACTATTCAGTGACCATCAGACACAACTTACCATCGGTCAAGAAAGTGTTTCCTGAATTGGGGATTCCTGTAAATCTCAAAGGAAGAAAAATTCACATATGCAACTGCTTCACAGCCATAAATGATGCGTTTCAGAAATATTTAAATTACCAAACTATAGAATCACACGTTAAAGTGAAATATGCATTTTGCCAACAGCAGTTGATAAGATTTTATCCAATGCAGCATGGATTAGCTTACACCCATCCTTACGAAATCAGAAAGATTCTAATAACAACTAAAAGAAATGAAATTAGCACCGCATGGTCATTGCATCTGATGCCATTTGAGTGGACAGTCACACTTCTCTTGCTGATTTCTGTTGTGGTGGTCACCACTGTTATATTGTTGTCCTCTGACAGAAGATGCACAGGGGTGAAATTGTCCCAGTGGATGAAAACACTCCTCCTGGACACCCTTCCTCCTCTCCTGGGACAAGGTCCGGGACTGAAGGAGATGACCCCTCCCGTCAAACTACTAGTGTTCGTGTACCTTTACTTCTGCATGCTTCTTTCCAATTACTTCACATCAGATATGGTGGGAATCTTTGTGACTACACGTACAAGGAATGTGGACACTTTGAAGGACTTGATTGACATGAAATACAAGTGGGGATCTCTGTCTGCACAAGGATACTTTGACTCAATCAGAAATTCTACTAGCAACAATATTCACAGAACTATTGCCTCGAAGGTGGAAATACGATGGGGCACACTCTTTTTGATGTCACTTAAACAGTGCATAGCCATCGCCCTGACCCAGAAGTACGCCTGTTTGATAGAAGACGGATACTGGAAGTATTACCTTGACATTGACAGGGACCTTCACCGTGACCAGCTTTACATGTCAGAGAGTGACCTCCCATACGTGATGGTCGGCCTAGAGATGAGGAAATACTCAGTCATCTACGAATCTCTAAATAGAGCAGTACTGATATTGGTTGACATGGGTCTGTTTAGTGGTATGCTTCGCATGGATTTGGAAGTTGTTTCTTACATACATCAGATGATGTGGTTCAAGTCAGGGGTTGTGAGTCCGATTGATGAGAATGGACCAAAATCCTTCCAACTGAACCAGTTGAGGACTCCTTTTACGTTGCTATTTGCTGGTGCCGTATTATCTGTGTTTTGTTATATATGTGAAGTGTTGTACAGTGCAACGTTATGAGGTCAAGGGCATTTTCATATAATCTTTAATACGTAGTCACAATTGGGCAAACATCTTTTTCCCTACACGAGCTTTTTGCATATTGATTCTTTCACACCTGCACACTGCGATAAAAGACATTCAAACTTCAAAGGTTACCATTACTTAAATTGTTATGTTGGCTTTGAACGTGATGGGTCTGCTGGGAAGTATGCGAATATTGTTGTACAATGTGAAAGACCATTAAACATTAAAATGTTAATGTAAGAAGTTTTAACTATTCATTACCTTTCACAATGCACCAGCAGCCTTTATTGCCGCGTCTCAACTCTGAAGAGCACTGTATACAGTAAAAATTGATGGACTATCTAAAACTACCCGAGTGGTCTGCTGGCCCAATAGTTAAATTGTGTTGAGAGACATTGTTAGCCATAATTCTGACACTGATGAAAAACTGAAAATTCCGCTGTTTGAAAAAAATAGTCTTGCGGTTTGTATACCACAATTGTGTTTTGAATGGATCAGCGATAGATGAAAGCATATGTTTAGCTGTCAGTGGGAAAGACATGGGATTTCAAAGGAGACCTTGTGTTGAAAGAATCGATTTGTTGACAAGTGTGTCATCGTAGTGAAAGCCACCACTCAACCCAGCGTTGTTTCATTTCTTGACCATTTTCGCGTCTGATCTTCCAGAGGAAGGTACAGATTAAACTACAGTTCAACGATGTTGGTCTCATACGCAAGTTCCACGTTTGTACTCATCTTTATCACTGGTGTTGTCCACACAAAGGTCACTCTCCTGCCCAGTGATGAGGACTCGGAAGAAAGATTGTTCGCCGAAACAGTGACCAAGATTCAAGAGGCGGATGGCAGGCTGGCCAACTGCTCCGTCGCCATCCTCCACGACGAACCAGTGCTGCCAACTGGACTGTCACCACTGACAACAAGTGTCAACACGTCTCTTGTCATTGCTTCCAGCGTGCATCGGATTGGGGGAGGGAACAACCATCCACTGGTGATGCAGAGGGCGGGACAGTGCTTCGTGACTGTTCATTACTCTCATTCAAACACAAGTCAAAATTTAAATTACGACTTGTTTTATGAGGGACTAAAGTATCCTCGGGGAATGAGAAATTTTAATATTCATCACATGAAAGATGGGATGACCAAAGAAACGATCGAGTTGGAATTTGAGTCAATGACAAACCGAGTTGGAATCGACCAGTTTGAACACATAAATGGCAAAATTCGCTTTCGACTGATCTCGCCTTGTTACTTTTGCGACAATGGAAACTATTCAGTGACCATGCATCAGAAACAACGTCACATTCTTCAGAGAAGTGTTTCCTGATTTCAGGACTGTCAACTTAAATGGGAGGAAAATTCACATTTGCAACTGTGTCACACCGATTAGTAATATTGTTACATTTAGGGCTAAAACCTAGTTCATTTTCGGCAATTATACGTTATCTTAACGTTGTGCTGAAAGGGCTCTGACCTGAACTCTATTTAAGGGGGTTTGTGGTAGCATGAGTGCTCCACATCCTGGGCGAGTCATTCTTTCTAACACAGTGTGGATTCATGACCTTTTAGGCTGACCACACAGTTGCCCAACTATTCAGGATGACCTCATCTTGTTAGTTTTCCTCTGAGTAGTCAGCGGACCCTATGAACCCGAAATGCTAAGAAACATCCTTATTCCTAGATCACGTTTCCTGTACATGACTGTCTTAAAGTCATGTGAATCCTGGAGGGCGGTGCTCTCAGGATTCCCACGCCCTTTAACTTCCAGCCTGAGTTCCATAAATAGGGGATGGGTTACTAGAGAAGGGGCATTCAATTGGCATTCGGATTTGGGGAGTTAGTAACTTGGTAGTGTCCAAGTAACGTGAACGTTTAGGGAGGGGAGTCGTTCGGTGGACCATCGAGGTAGACGAGGAGTGACCACTGAAGACCTGGAGCCCTGACCTGACGCCTATACGCCGAGAAGGACGGTCAACAACGAGCAGACGCCAGGATGTCTACCAGAAGCAGACGGAGTGCGACTAGGTGAGATGTCGTCTCAAGAACCCGACTGTAGTTGTTGATCATGTCTGTCCAATAAATACCTGTGTTTGATGCAAACCTGTATTGATGTCTCGTTACTCCCTGCTGAGCTCTTTTACCGATTAGATTGATCTGACGGTACGGAATAGGAACCATTGCAGGTTGCCTATTCACTATAAGTCGTAGTAGTACGCCCTGAGGCTAAGTTAACTTTGGTTGACTTAATCATCATTATCTACGGCATTATAACAATATGCTCCAAAAATATTTAAATTACCAAACCACAGAGTCAGATATTGGAAAGAAATATTCATTTTGCCATCAGCAGTTGATAAAATTTTATCCAATGCAGAAGTTAGCTTACATGCAACCGTACAAAATTAGAAAGATGCTGATCATAACGAAAAGAAGTGCAATTCACACTGCATGGGCATTGCATCTGATACCATTTGAGTGGACAGTCACATTTCTCCTGCTGATTACTGTTGGGATGGTCACCACTGTTATATTGTTGGCCTCTGACAGAAGATGCACCGGGTTTAAATTGTCCCAGTGGATGACAACACTCCTCCTGGACACCTTTCCTCCTCTCCTGGGACAAGGTCCGGGACTGAAGAAGATGACCCCTCCTGTCAAACTACTAGTGTTCGTGTACCTTTACTTCTGCATGATTCTTTCCAACTACTTCACAATGGATATGGTTGGACCCCGGACCCCGGGCCACAACGTTTCCAACTGAATCAGTTGAAGGCTCCATTTCAGTTGATGCTTGCCGGTTCCGGATTGGCTATCACCTGTTTCGTATGGGAAGTGGTGCATATAATAAGTACTTTAGCAAACGTCAGCTGCTCTAATCTGATTAAATCCCACAAGAAGAGGAAGTGGTTTCAGATAAGCCTATAAGCCATGTTCTTTGAGTCATATCTCTCCTGTGTGACAACTAGCAACAATGATCGCTTTTGCTCTACTGATCCTCATGTCAACTTTAGCAGTTGGCCAACATGAAGTAAGTAGATTCCATTAAAATTTGATGAAGATTAGTACAGAGTGGACCATTTCTTTTCTACAATTTAGCCGGCTCATTGCCTCTACCCTGATTCAATACCGCAGACCTCTGAATGCGACTTGCTTGATGCGATTTTGACATGTCTACATGCTGATAATGCGGTAAGATTTATGTCGCAGTTAGATGTGCAAAGTGTGCTAATATCCTATTGTGTCTTCACAGTGCGAGATGGAAACGTGTCAGTTCATGAAACTTGGCATGGTAATTAACAGTACAAAAAAATAGCATACTGTACTAATTAATAATTACTTATGTTCATTTCAGCTCGATATGGACGGAAATATAAAATCATTAGATTTCGTTAACTTCATTTATTCCAAAGGACACACTGACACTAAGCAGTTCATGATGAATATCATTGATAACTGCACGGAAACCGGTCAGTTATAACTGTTATTTGGAGTTAGAATAGTAACTAATAATTACCCATTGCAGGAGGAGCACCATTAGAATGTAAGGCCTCCAGACAAATTGTGTGTACAGGGATGACTTTGAGACAGGTAAATGCTATTTCAATTAAGTAGGGTAATCATATTATTTTTCATTAAAACTATTTTCATGTTACTGCTTACAGGAATGCAGTGCTGCGTAATAATTTCAAGACGGATTTTCACATGTAGTTCCAGCTGTATCAACACAAATTGTAGAAAAATCCAACATGTTTCATGAATATACGAGTAAATCAAATTTAAATATTTTCAATTAATTTAATTCATACCACCCAACCTTACATTACGAAATGATTACATACCAAACCATTCATTTCATTTCGCTACTGACTCTGGTTAATATGAAATAGCTATTTTGTGGGTTTGGGTGGGTGTGTACGCATGTCATGAAGCGTAAAGGCGTGTAAAGGTAAATAGTGCAGCAATCAAATGGATTGCTACAAGTAAGTTACTCTAATATATTGCTTCATACTCTTCCAGGAATTGACATTACTGATCAATATGGTTATTTTATAAGATAAAAAGCTTTACAGTTCCTTGAAGGACCTTTGGCCAGTTAGACGCACAGAAACTGACAACACACATACATTTTACATCAGGAGCATCAAGATGGCATCGGTACCTTCCTGTATATCCGTGTATTTAGTGGTGATATTGGCTGACTTTGCCTATGCAAACATCAGCATGGTGTTCCATGAAGACTCGGAAGACAACTTGTTTGCTGAAGTTGTATCCAAGATGCAGGACGCAGACGCAAGGTTGGTCAACTGCTCAGTGGTCATCTTGCACGACGAACCAGTATTGAACAATGGACTGTCAGATCTTCCAAAAATGATAAAAACTCCTACAGTCATACGGTCAAACAAGCAAGATGGTATAGGATGGCAAAATTTACCATTGTTGCAGTCAGGCCAATGCTTAATGCTGGCAGATTTGAGTTGATGATTAACGAGACATTAGAGACTGAAAGATTAACGAACTTCATTGTGTATCACATTGATGGAGGATTGACACCGACAAAAATCGAGCAAGAGTTGGAGTCAGTCCCAAACCGAATTGGAATAGATCAACTGAGACGTGAACATGGCAAGACCTATTTCCGACTATCATTTCCATGCTACTTTTGCAACGAAGGAAACTATTCTGTTACAACCATCAGCAACGTAACATCTATCGACAAACTTTTTCCTGAAATACCTATTGTTTGACCTCATGTTCCGAAGAAGGCTTGCGATTAATTCCCATATGCAAAAGCTTCAACTGTTCATGTCTGGTAAAATGAGTGTGTTTGACCAAAGTGAGAACAATCCTCGGAAGTTCCAATTGGATCACATGAAGGCGCCTTTGCAGTTGCTTCTTGTCGGTGCTGGTTTTGCCAGTATATGTTTTGCATTTGAAGTACTGTACATAGAAGTTGTTACCGTAAGCAATTAGCAAAGTGTAATACATCGTGTGTATTTAAAAGCATATTCAGCATTCCTCGCGTCCAAGTAACTGGAGCAGTTCCTTTAATTCAAAATAATTAACTGTTTAAATAATAAACTAATGTATGAAATTATTCACGTGCAACTAATTCACAGTACAGACCAGGAGGCGTATACTCATCCAGGTCACTCATCGCAATCGACAAAGTCGATTGACATCAAAATGACGTCGCCAATGATGACCAGGTCAGGGCGAGGAGAATTGCCGACGTCATTTTGACGTCAATCGACTTTGTCGATTGCGAGTGACCGGGATGAGTATACGCCTCCAGAACTATTCAGTCCCTATATTGTACTGTACAAAGGAAGGTGGAAAGGTAAATAGTGCGACAATAAAATGAATGGACCACTATAGAAAATTACTTTGAAAAGATTGACACGGGTTTATTTGCTAGGACTCTCACAGGAATTGTTAAGCAGGTCAGCAACGGAGCAAAGTGAATTACTCTAAGTGCTATAGGCCCCTACTCTTGAAACTATTGGCATTACACAGATCGATGATGGAGTTCTTTCCATAAAAAAGATTTGCAGTTCCACAGAGGACTTGTGACCAGTTAGTTGGCAAAAAAACATCATGATGGCATCGGTACCTTTAAGGATAACGTTGTTTTTAGTGGTGATGTCAACTGAATTTGCATGTGCTAACATCACCCTGGTGTCGCATAAAGACTCTGAAGACATCTTGTTTGCTGAAGTTGTATCCAAGATGCAAGAAGCAGACGTAAGGTTGGTCAACTGCTCAGTAGTCATCCTGCACGATGGACCAGTGTTGAACAATGGACTCTCTCATCTGACAAGAATGGTCAAGACACCACTGGTCATATCATCTATCATACAAAATGATACGGAAGCGACACAGATGTCAGGCCAGTGCTTTTTAACGGTCATTAACGGCGGAATATCATTACACCAAAAGTTGTTATATCTTGAACTGATTAACGAACCGCCGATGTACAGCCGAGGTTTGAACAATTTCAATATCTATCACTTCACAATGGGATTGACTCAGGAAATTATTGCAGAAGAAATGGCGCTGGTTCCAAACCGAGTTGGAATTGATCAGTTGAGACGTCAAAATGGCAATATCTACTTCACATCAATCATTCCCTGCTACTTCTGCAACAATGGAGATTATTCTGTGACGATCAAACACAATGCAACATCCGTAGTCAAACTTTTTCGCGAGATACACACTGTCAACTGCAATGGACGAAATATTAGCATCTACAACACTCACCCATATTTTAACAAGATTCTGATAAGTTATTTAAATTATTACGAAAAAACGTATCCTACTGTTGGAGATAAGTACTATTTAAACCACTTTTCTTACCTTATAAGTCAAACGAGCTACGGATTTGCTCAACCTCATGAAATTAGCAAGATTCTTATTGTGACGAAGAAAAACAATGCTCACACCGCATGGGTATTGTTGCTCACTCCATTTACTTGGGTCGCATCATTTATTTTAATTATTGCACTTACGATGATTACAACCGTCATTTTTGGAGCATCCTTTACTAAGCAAAAACGTGTTAGCTGGATAGAAATATTTATTGTCCATGTTGTGCCCCCACTTCTGGGACAAAGTTCGGGCATGAAGAAGATAACTCTTTCTGTCCAGATTATTCTTTGTATTTACTATCATGTCTGCCTTATCATCTCCATCTACTTTTCATCATATATGTTACAAAATTTGGTGACCCAACCCATAAAAAACGTGGAGTCACTCCAGGATTTAATAGATATGAAGTTCGAATGTGGATCTCTGATGATACCAGACACATACTTCTCTTCTATAATTAGTGGTGATAATGAAATTAACAAACAAATTGCCTCTGAAGTTAAGATATACCCCACCTTTAATGAAGCTTTCAAACAGTGCTTGCCCATAGATATGAAAGAAAAATTTGCCTGTTTAGTCCACGCTGGTTACTGGAATGCTATTTTGGCTCTAGGCGTATTTCCCCTACCGTATGACCTGCACATTGTGGAGAGTGACCTCCCTGGTTTGATAGCAGGAGTGATTGTTAATCGACACTCGGTCATTTATGAGTCAGTAAACAGAGCTATGATCATAACAGCTGACTCTGGGTTGTTGGATCATATGTCACGAGTCATTCTGTCAATAAGGATCTACCTGGGCAACCTCATATATTTCAAGATGCCGTTTGATGACAATGGCAGCTGGCAGTCATTCCAGTTGGGACAGTTGAATGCTCCTTTTCAATTGCTTCTCTTCGGTACCGGATTTGCTTTCATTTCCTTTGTACTTGAAGTAAAATGGTGTGTCTTTCAACATGTTCCATCCACCTGATAGATCCTGATGCGAATCTGTCTCACTTGTCGAATTAGGTTTTCTGTATTAGTCATCATATAACTGCATGGCCTAAAAATAAAATAAAAGTTAAATATATTAATCTATATAAATAAAGCCGTTTGTGAGTCTGTCTGTCTTTCTGTCTGTCTGTCCGCCTGCCAACCGTCATTTGCCTGCCATCTGCGGTCCGGGTGGGAAGGACGGGAGGGGTTGCAGCTGAGGTGGGATTAGAGTAGATTGTGAGCAGGTGGGAGGAGGGAGCGCCGGAGAGGAGCTATTGTTCTCCGGCGGCTTAATCAGGAGCAGATGGACAAGGTGGCACGTGCAAAAGTCCACTTTTTGCCAAGTCCAAAACGGCTGGGAAAACTGTCATGGCAGCTCTCTGTGCGTGAAAATTTTGACGGGGCTACTGGCAGGTGTTTTCCCTTCATTCAGTTCTTCCCGGGCAACGCCGCGCCGGGTGCCGCAACTTGTATTATTATATGCCTACAGAGAATTCTCATTAATCAGTACAGTGAATAATATTAACTGATATCAACAGAAGCAGGCCACAGGAAGCGATTTGGACAAATCTGTCACTTCACAAGTTCACAGGAAAGGGTTGCAATCATAAACCGAAAGATAATCAATGTTATTTAACTACAGGAAAATGCAGGTATAGCTTTCACACCGTTTGGAACAACCAAGCAACAATGATCTTCGCAGCCATTCTTCTCCTCTCAGCCCTCGCAGCAGCCCAAGACGAGGTATGAAAATTATTTTTTGAAAATATTTTAACATAAACTTGATTACTAATGCCAATGTGTATTTAGCCCGCCCATTGCCGTCGCCCTGAAGATTCCCCGTCTGGTCAGAATGCGGAAAATTTCAATGAAGCAACAAAGCATTGTAATGAAGCTGATGGAGTAACAGGAGAGGTTTGATTAATTTTAAATTGTTTCTTAATTATGTCTGTGGTTAGATAACGCGTTGTTCTGCCCACTTTTACAGTGCGAGTTTTCGCAATGCCTGATGGAATACCTGAACCTGGTATGTACAGTTGAATCCAGTATACTGAATAATGTGCAATTGACATCACGTATGAGACTAACTTCTGGTTTATTGTCACTAGACTGACGAGGAAGAGACCTTAAAACCTAAAGCGGTGGCGGACTTCCTCTTTGGCGAAGGATATGAGGAAAGTAAAGAATATTTTGCTGGACTCGTTAATGACTGCAAGGAAAGTGGTGAGTGGGTATTACACAATCTGCTTGTTGTACTGCATGTAATGAGACCATTTACAAAATAACTAGTGATTAAAATCAAAGCAGGTGGTGAATCAGGAGACGGCTGCGAGATATTAGTGCAACCACTAGTTTGTGCAACGGTGAAATATCACGAGGTACATCATCAGAAGGGTGATTCCAGTATGAACATGCAATGGCTATAATTATGCAATCTTCTCTTACAGGAATGCAGCGAATATTCCTGAGGACTGCAAAGGATAATGATGTGGCATCTACGTTCGTGATATGTAATTTTCTTTAGTCACTGTCATTGAAATAGGCCACAGCCGCTTCCTTCCTTCCCTATGCTATCCTTGGCCCCATCCAATGGTGGTATTCCACCCCCCCCCCTAATGGAACACCGATTCTGCCAATGGGGTAAAATAAATAAAGTGAAAATGAAAAAAAAAATTATCGTTTCAAAGTTTGGAACAGTTGACTAGGGGTTACTTCAAATCAAGTGGGCCGAAATGTTACTAGACCATCTCGAATATTGCTGGAAAATACCACAGCTGTACTCATGTATGCCATTACGCTTATGTCACACAAAGTGCAATGTAGTCGTGCAAAAAGGGTTCAAGGATAGAATAAGCCAATGGTGGCCTTCAACAGTTGAGGACCATAACTGGGAGAAGATCAGGTCGCATCTTATGTTTTATATGTGCATTAGAAAGGCAATTTTAATATTTTATGCTCCATGAGATGGTCATACTCAAAATATTGCCATAATTTTGATATTGATATTGATTAATGATTTTCCCTTACGATTTCTTTTGAATAGCACTTAAATGATCAAGGTCATATTTACTTGAGATTTCCGCAAAATTTGGAGAACAGTTTTTTGATATTTGCCAAATGTAACAATCTGATAACAATACTTTTGGTGCAAGACGCGTAAAGTAAATAATGTGGTCATCCTAATTAACAAAAAAATTATTCAAATTTGGTAACATTAAAAATTCATGCTACACATCATAATGGATTAACAGGAGAGGTTTGATTAATTTTAAATTGTTTCTTAATTATGTCTGTGGTTAGGTATTAAACGTGTTGTTTTGCCACCTTTTACAGTGCGAGTTTTCAGAATGCCTGATGGGATACCTAAATCTGGTATGTAGTCGAGTATACTGAATCCCCTCAAACACGCACTCGTAAAAAACGCGCCAAGTCTTCCGCCGAAAAACCCTGTGAGATAGTGTCTGGGAGCCAAGCCTTGTCCACTCCGCCGTACAAAGTCGTGAGATCGTGGTGGACGCCAAGCCTTTCTTCGAGGCCATTATTGCTTCTTCTGACTATTATTTGAAAGTTGAACAGGATTATCATGTTTCAGACATATTGCGCGATACCCTGGGGAGGGACAAATCACTAGAATTTGAAAACGGCTGAATGTGAGGCCTTTTGGGATATTTTACTAGGTTATTGGAAGTGGACAAAACCCAATGGACATACAGGGTGTAAATGAATTCAACCGACAAACTTCTAGGGGTGATAGAGGGGACCAAGACAAACATTTTTGACATAGGAAACCGTGTCCGGAAACGCCATCTAGAGGGGGTTCATAGACGAGGAACGGGTGCGCTCAGACGCGTCACGCGAGAGGCACAAGTGGAGCGGACTGTTTTGTTGATAGATGGCGCGCAGTTGTTGCCAGGTTATGGCGTATCGCGTCGTAGTAAGTAAACAACAACACGATACGCCAAAACCTG
>JYFJ02006224.1:0-20609 GCA_000934665.2 Catajapyx aquilonaris | reverse complement strand
CGGTTCTCCCGATCATCTCTTCTCGACCAAAAAGGAAAATAACTGGAGCGAAGGTCAGGCACTCGCAGCAGGTTCCAGGCGTAACCATGGAACCTCTGCAGCTGCTTTAAATCCATCAGTAGCATTAGGTAATGCCTGGAACTCTTCGAAAGCGCTCTTTTTTCCCCTCCCGTTAAATGCCGAGCCCTGTACCAACACATTTTGCGAGCCATCTACCAGGGCGTCCATATATGGGGTCAAGCACTCAACCTACACCTAGATCTCCCCAGTCCGTCAGAATGGGGATGGAAAAGGGAAGAAAACTTTTGGGTGCCCGTCTGGACTACCATGCCGGTTACTTATTCACAAGCTTGCTTGGAACTTATCCGATGCAAAACGACATGCGGATCGAGGTGTAGGCCTAAAGGCGAGAGCTGAAGTGTACAGCATTGTGTATGTGATGCAGCGGAAAATGCCGATGATTAGGCCTAACTGTGGTTGAGCTGTGTTTAAAGACCTGTGTTTAAACGACTTATGAATATATTTTGAGGCGTGCTGCCAATGCTGTTATATGGGGCCGAAGTTTGGGGCCACCGAACGCGGGTGAAGGCGGTGAGAAGACACCTGTTGGCCGCTCTCCGCCCCTTCCTATTGTCTGCAACAAGAACATACAAGACGCGACGCCTGGCCCTCTCCTCTGCGTGTTGAGCGGGACCATACCACCGGCACTGCAAGCGAAGGCCATTTGGGAGGCGAGGCAGAGGCTTCACTCCGAAGCTGGGGCGGGTATGGTGAGGCTTCCCGTTCCAGTGAGAGACTCTCCGCCACCTTGGGAATGGAACAGGCCTGACATTGGCATTTGGACGGAGGCGCCGACTGGGGTGGATCTCCTGATCTTTACGGACGGAGGACAGCGAGTGGTCACCTGCGAAAACATCCCTTTCAATGCACCGGCTGGCATCTTTGACGTGGAGCTGGCTATGATCGTGAGGGCCTTGGAGATCGCCTCCTCTTCTGCGCTGGAACATTCCGTTTGGGTAATCTCTGACTCCAAGTCAGCTCTTCAAACGGTGGTAAACCCACGCTCCACTAACGGATCGGCTCAATACGCACGTAGACTGATGAAAGGTGCTAACAAGAACATCAGCCTCCACTGGGTTAAGGCAACTGGGGAACGAGCTGGCTGATGAGGAAGCAAAGAAGGCGGCGCAGCTGACCGTGGGTCGCCGCTTCTTGCCCATATCGGCAAACCACATGCGAAAACGAGCATTCGACTCGCAAATGGAGGCCTGGCAGAGGGAATGGGAGATGGGGTCTGACTCGTGGTACTTCGGATTCCTTCCATCGGTATCTACACAATCTCCACATCCATGGCCACTTGGCCCGAATTGTGTCCGGCCACGGCCCCTTTAGGGCAGACCTACACCGTTTCCATTTGGGAAAAGGAAAGAACAGGGACGAAGAGGATTGGGTTGAACCTGCCGAGGCGTGTTGTCAATGCCGAGATGGAGAGCAGACCCCAGCGCACATAATCTGGACTTGTGCTCTCCCAGAGATACCCGCTGCCAGGGGAGAGCTGCGTAGAGCGGCTGTATCTGGTAATTTTGGATGGCCCTGTTCCAAGGAAGCCCTGATGAAGGAACTCCAACCCAGCTTCAACACGTTCTGCTTAACAGTGGCCCTATAGATACGCTACTCACACGACCAGAGATCAAGACCATATAGTTCTCATAGACTCACCTGGAATGGATGAACCAGTTTCTCGCAGGCGCCTAACAATAGCCGGAAATGTCACATGGTGCGGACTGGCGTTGGGCCTATCGTCCGCTATTGTCCGCTGCACCGAACGCCAATACCATGTCGGATTGTTCCGCACATGTATATCGCTCCATGGTGAATTGCACAAAACGCATGTGAAATGGCTGATGGGATACTATAGTGAGCATAGAAGACGTTCCTGCCATCACAGATGATGGGTCGCCGTACTACCTTCCGTTGTCTCCTACACAAATAACCAATTCGAACAGGAGAAAACTACACAGCGAATTGGTAAAGGCTTTTCCTGGAATACTGTCCCCCATACCAGAAGGTGAGCCTCATTCCAGCGGGTATGATGCATTGGTGCCAGTAATGGAATTGACCACACCCCCGGAAGTGGAAATAGATCTATCAGAAAAGATTTCTAGAGCTTTCACTGAGGCAAGAATCAAAACTCACAAAATGAATCAATGGATCTACAACCACGTTACGTCAACATACGGTCCAATAACTGACCTGTTGACTAATGTAGCAACCAACCAGGTGGTAGGACATTGGCCCTGGAACAATAATCTATGGACCAGTGAACCTCGTAGCACTTCCATGTTACAAAAAAGAGAAACAGAAGAAGGAACTATTCCCTGGAACATTTTTCAAGGTAAACTTCACTACCACCAGCGTGGATCTCAGACCGGACAGCATTGCAGGAGGAGACATCATCACCGATGCCCTCACCAGCCTGGATCTCAAGCCAAACAACATCACCGCCGACTTGAACCCGGAAGACGTCATCACCGCCGACCTCAACCCGGAGGACTTCTTGATGAGTAGGGCACTTGTTAAAATTGTTAATGTTGTACATGTACGTACAGCAAGTTCACCAGTGACAGAAGACAATGTACACTTGGTATGCCGTCTGCCAATATCAGGAACCTATTACGAGTACCCGTGCCCTGCAACATTGCTTTCCATATACAAAATAGGGAAATGTAGTAGAGACCTGACTATGTAGCTTTTAGCCCTCTTTTGTTACCTTGCTCAAGGAGGAGTACCTTGCTTGTTACCTCCTCGACCCGTACTCCGTGCGACCGTGCCGTACTTGTTTCTCAGTCGTTGATGAACTCTTTGAGCCGGACGCCACCTGGTGCGGTTAGAGTCATGGACAAACAGGGGCTGGCCTCCAGGCCGCCGGGTCAGTCCACCATGGCGGATTACTTTATGAAGGGGCCTGTCAGAACCGGGGGGTGATGGAACCCGATTCGGGATGCTGTTGAGCGGGAGCCGGCAGATGATGGGAGCCTTGGCGAGCGGCTGAGTCCGGCCTCCGGTCGCATGACGGCTGCCGATTTCATGCAGGACGGGGGCGATGGGATGCCTCCGGGTTCCAAGGGCACAGAAAACCCTTGGATTTACGACCGTGTGCCTGTCAACAGAAGCAGCCTGCAGCACGGCATAATCGGACATCAGACATGGACCCATAAATAAAATCTCGTGGTCCCTCTCACTCATTTAGTTACAAAAGTTATTCTGTCCTCCAAAGATGATAGTTTGACATTGTCGTGTGTATCATTCATGTGAAACACATTTGTGATAGTAGCAAACACACTGTAGTACAAAATAATGGCTGTGATTTCCATTTCGATGTATGACTTCAGTGAAATATTAACCCTAAAGACTTAAACGGCTCCATTTTAATATTCTGTACCTTCGCATTTTTGTTGTGTGTGTGAGCCAGGTGCTTAAATTATAATTATAAAATATTTTACCCAAAGAAAAAGAAAACCCTACATTTGTGCAAATTGTACACCGCCGAGAGGAGAGGATGAAGGAGGAGGAGATTGTGAAGAAGGTTTATTTGGGTGGAGTAGTTGGTAAGAGGGGCAAGGGTAGGCCTAGGAAGACATGGTTGGACCAGGTGGGCCAGTGTCTTAAGGGTGTTGCTAGTGTTAAGCCGAGACGTTCTTGTGTCAATAGGACCATGGACGTGGCTGAGGCTAGGGTTGTTTGTTTGGATAGGTGTAAATGGCGTAGGTTAATTAATGGGTAAATAGGTAAATATGTCTGAGGATAAGGTGATGTCTGAGGTGGGACAGGGGTGGGGGGTGGGACAGGGGTGGGGGGTGGGACAGGTTGTTTTTAGGTTCTTTCTCATGTGTTTTATTAGTTCATATGTTGGGTTAGCTTGCATCTCCCTTCATCGCTGACTACCCCTCATAGGGAAATGTCGTGATGTTGTTGTTGTTGTTGTTGTTGTACAGTGCTTGCAAAATATTTTAGAGACGGATACATCACAATAATGAGGTCTATTTATTCTGCACGGGAGATTTGATGAAGTGACAAGATCTGGAACAAAGAAAGGAAGTACAGACAACACCTTTAACTCATGGGTGGGCTCAAAACACCCTTGGAGCGAATTGGCAAGTAATATTCCATCTTCAGATATATTTTCGCTTGGAAATAATGTTAAGATACCGCGTAATCGACTCTGACCGTATTTAGAGGAGTCAACGGGCTGCAACGGATGGGATAGGGAATGACGTTTATCCCTCCCCAAGACAAAAGCGTTAATCAGTAATATCAGTATGTAAATATGTACGATTACATTAGGTTCATGACCCAATCAATCAATTCTCTACAAAATACTTTAGTTATTCCAGTTTCATCAACGTCCTTGTGACATAATTACACTGCAGTATACGATACCTTGCCATTCCACATTCAGGAACACAATCTCGATCCAAAGTCGCCAAAGATTGTGTACATGTGATGTCACCATATTATGTGATGTAAAACTCAGTAAAAAAAGTAATATCTATAGTCTGCTATAAATCACTGCAGGTAAAGGCCTCTCTATTCCTTATAGAGGTAAAAGGTCAAATACAGGCTTCGACATGGAATGCAAGTGTTTCTCCAGGTTATTCACCTGGTTTGCGATAGTAGATTATGTTTATAGTGTTTTACACAAACCAATCGGGACCTGGTAGCTTGGATAGCAAGGATATGGATGAATCATACAAGTAACTGACAGCAAATTCATGTTTACTATTGACATGGCCTATAAGGCTTTCCAGATGAAGCGAGAGAACCAGCTAAAATTATTGTACTGATTAGGCACACTGCAGAATTACGAGGTGTGATCGAAAAGTTCCCGGAGATTCGGTATACCGTGCAAACCAGTAGAGGTACGAACCTGTGACGCTACAGGGAGCTAGGAGCACCTTTCAGCTATTAGTCTGAAAAATCTCGTCACAACATTCATAGGGGCACATGTTTCCGAGTTTCGGCAGTTATCTTGACACCGTGTTCTTGTGCTTCTGCGAATTTTTCGAAATGGCTGCTACGTTTTGGGAGGACTCGGAGGTAGAAGTCCTCATTAAAGAATTGGCGCAGCACCAGCAGGGCCTGCGAAATGCGGCGCGCAACAGGCCCATTTACGCAGCAATTGCGGCCAGAGGCCCAGGGCATCATCCGGAGAATTCCATGATCGACTTCAGAGCAGTCCCAGGTGGACGACGGAGGACGGATACTGGGCGTCACTGGTTTTTTCGTGCCGCCATCTACCGCCCACTTTCACAAATGCGGGTGCCTGTTCCGTGCCCGTCAGAACGGGTACCGTGGCCAGCCGTGGCTCCGCAAGATGCGGCCGACGCCAGGGCCCGTCTGCAAGGGCCCGAATTCACTGACATTAAATGTGCAAAAAACTAAAGTAGTTATTTTTCGGAAGGGGAGTAAAATATCAGGAAAAGACAGCGTTATACATGGAAATACATAAAGATTGAATCAGTCCCCGACTACAAATACTTGGGAGTCCCATTTGCGGCTTCAATTTCAATTTACAATCACGAATCATTTTCATTGCTGCGCTTAAACAGCAGTATGCATATGTATGCAGTTATTTCCAGTGAAGATTCCAGTGGACATCCAAACTGATTTACTTTAATTACACGTAATATCTTGCCTCCTAACGATGTCCTACATGTAAGTCGACTCATTAACAAGTTACGTGACCATACGTGCAAAATTAACCAACTTTGCTATGAAGCTCACCTGAACTGATGCTCCGAACCAGTCTCGTCTACAGCCCTGACAACACTTATGTCATAGACAGTAATGTGCCTCAGCATCTGATTTTGGTCGACGATAAACAGTCCAGGCAGCGCATATGCTCCCTTCTCTACATGAACACTCCATAGGCCTTGCTGATCGCACAGTCTGTCGGGTCTGCCAGCAATGGGAATTCCAGATGGCCCACGCCGTGATTGTCTTGGTGATTGTCAATAATAACGATATCAGTTAGTTAATGATCTCTTTAAATATAATGCACGGTGATTTAAATGCTACCTTATAGGTCGTACACTTCCTGGTAATGTGGGTAATAAAGTGTCCTAGGCTTGTAGGAAAATAAGTGTTATTGATAACGCTCTCTCTTCCTACTCCAAGATATGAACATCCAGTTCTCCGCCCACCACTTCAATACCTCTGCCGTCATAAACGGCACCCAAACCAAAGATTTCGCGCTTAGCGACTACGCGGGGAGATATGTCGTTCTGATTTTCTACCCAAGTGATTTGTAAGTATATCAAGTACAATTAAATAGTACTCATGGTCGGCTATTGAGAACTTCTTGTTTCCCAGCTCGCCTATGAGTGCGCAAGAAATCATCTCCTTCTCAAACAGTTATAATCAATCCCTGGCGATGGGCTGTGAGATAATAGCGTGCTCGACGAACAACCTGATCATCCACAAGGCGTGGTGTAACACCCCTAGACAGACAGGTGACAATCACCAAGACAATCATGTGGGCCATGTGGGCCATGTGGAATTCCCATTGCTGGCAGACCCGACAGACTGTGCGGTCAGCAAGGCCTATGGAGTGTTCATAGAGAATGGAGCATATGCGCTGCCTGGACTGTTTATCATCGACCAAAATCAGACGCTGAGGCACATTACTGTCAAATGACATGTGTTGTCAGGGCTGTAGACGAGACTGGTTCGGAGCATCAGTTCAGGTGAGCTTCATAGCAAAGTTGGTTAATTCTGCACGTATGGTCACGTAACTTGTTAATGAGTCGACTTACATGTAGGACATCGTTAGGAGGCAAGATATTACGTGTAATTAAAGTAAATCAGTTTGGATGTCCACTGGAATCGTCACTGGAAATAACTGCATACATATGCATACTGCTGTTTAAGCGCAGCAATGAAAATGATTCGTGATTGTAAATTGAAGTTTAAGGAATTGTTAGGCAACATGACACTAATATCAAAATTATATTTTCCATCTGACCGGAATTGAAAAATTATTAAGACTGAAGACTATATGTTGGCAGGAAAAGGAGTTCATGAATAATTGGGTTTTCGTTAAGAATCATGTATACTCGTAATCTCACGAGTGAGAAGTTGAAATCCTCATCTTGTTGGAAATAAAGTGCGTGAGATCTTGACTTGAATTAGTTTGTGGTTATTAGCACATTTTTTCACATTGAAGCCTCAAGGGCATTCAATTGATTTTTTTAAAAAATCATATAAATCACAGCTACCGACGAGGAAAATCAGTACAAGGATCAATGATTGGTACTTGCGTCGTATAAAAACTTGATACAATAATATCATTTCTTGAATGATGTGCAGGATGTTATAATCAATATCAAGTTATATTTACCTGTTGAGATATTTAAAATTACGCATTAATGCTTGTTATCCCTGTGTACACAAGGGTAAGTGAACACGACTTTCGTTATGTAATTACTGTACAAAGTGTGCCAAGCCTTATTATTGTCCATTTACTTTTACGACTTATCACAACGTTAGTTTTTATTACATGTTATGAACATATCTTTTTAGGTTATAAATGGCCCTATATTTCCCAATGCAAACTTTGGCCCATTTCATGTTCCATCAACACCAAACCTCTCTGAATTTCACCCATTGCCTCACTATCAAAACGGGAAAACATGGAGTCTTCCATTTTACCCAAATATTTGAAAAATCATGAGATTGTAAGTGCATATATAAAACTAACATTTAAGCCATAAGGCATATGCATTATTCTTTGACATTTCATTCATCACATATGCCATTCCAACCAGAGTTTGTTTGAGTACTGCAGATCATAAAGGTTGTTTTGTTCAATGCAGTTGGCGATGGAAGCTGAGCTGCGATTTGGTAGCAGCATCCATGACCTGACAGAAAAGTTACTGAAAGCTGTCATTACACTTCAGAAGAAAAAGCCAGAACTTGCCAGCTTCATTGAGATTGACAAATATCTCCAGGCCACAGCAAGTTCTGTGTCTCTGATTATGACTGTAAGTAAAAACCACTTCTGCGTTGAATTTATAATGCATGCATGGTAGGCACTGTCATTAATTGATTGCCCTCTTTGCTGTGATGGTGTGCATAATAGGGAGACAACATTGATGCCGCCATGGCGATATCACCTGGTCCCCAAATATATTGGGGGACATCAGAGAGGGCTCTAATGTCCATCGACGATGGTAAAATCAATCTTCCCATGGACTGCTCCCTTGAAAGAGCATTGTGTGTGTGCCTTTGCATATATACTATGTGAAGAACTACTCATACCCTGCACAGTTTGGGCAGGTTTTAGGGTTGCTACAAACCATTTTAGTGAAGGAGGATGCTTTCGAGGATCAGTACATGACCTCGTACAAGCTTAAAATGCTTCTTAAAATTCTCAATGCTGAGCAGGGGGGGAAAAGGGCGAGAGAGAATTAAGAATGAGATGAGTGCGTGTATTAACTGCACTGTATATGCGGTCATGTCTGATCCTCGAAAGCATGCTCCTTCACTATTATAACCTGTAGGGTATAATTTTAACAATTGAGGCGCTTAGAAACAAAGGGATGCAAGTGACAAAAATAAAAAATCTGACATCAGTACCTATATGTATATCTTCTCTATCTTCTCTATCTCTATAAATAAGGAGACTTTGTTTGTTTGTCCCTTATAGAAATCCAGGGGAAGGCTCCTACACCGCCTTAAATTAGCACATCGGGGGTTACATTTTCCAAGGAATCTAACGCCGCATGTTTCAGCTTCCGAAAATGAACCTAACTCCCACAACACGCATATTCCCGAATCTTCTCACTTCTCAGGCCTTAACAATTAACTTACATAAACATCAAATAACAATAAGTTATATCGATTCACATTCCCATGGAAATGCCCTTATGCAATAATACCGCCTAGAAAATTAAAGCATTGCCGTAAATTCAACGCATCCACCAATTACGCTAATTGGCCACCTCACGTGAGTTCGTATCGTATGGTCATTCCGGGATTTTGTGGGATTTGCAACTAGACTTCCAGACAAAAATAAGTACAATAAAATATCAGTAAAACTTCCATAAGTCGAACTTCCCTAAGTCGAACTAATCTATAAGTCGAAGAAAATGATGTGCTGGTAGGTAGTTCATCACCCTCCCATATATAGGATGGAGAGTAATGATTGCACTCATGTGGAAGTTTCAGTAGATAAGGCAAATGAAATAAATACATGGTGATGCAGACTCGTGCACAGATAGTGATAGCGAATTCGATGAAGCCTATGATCATATACCTATAGATAGTAAAGAAGAACATGTACATGAATGTCATATTTCTGTGATGCAGAAGTACAGCAACCTGCACCATTCAATGTCAGGACTGAACTGAAGAACTGGGCAGTAAGAAATTACCCAAAACTTGAAGCAGGCGCGCCCCTTCGCCTGCTGCCTCGGCCCCTGCGGCGTCTGTGGCTCCCGCTGGACGGGGGCGCGGTTGGCGTGCAGTACCCGCCGCCCGGCCATGGACAGGAGGTGGATAGGGCCTCGGCTGGAACCTACCTATATTATGCTGCTCACCCGTGGACCCCCTGGCCTGACAGGTGGTCACCGGGTCCTCCCCGCATCCTGGAAGCTAGCACTGTGGCCAAGATTGGGTCGGGACCTGTGCCAACCCCCCGCCCTGGTTGGATTCCGCCGTAGGGATTTGTGGGTGTGGGGCCGAAGTTACCAGAGGCCCTCCCTTGCCCCCGGCTGCACCGTTTTTTAAATATAAAAAATACCTGCCATGACTTATGAATCAACCCACGTATGTAGGTGAATCAAAGCCACAGTGTGTCCATGAGTTCCTGAAGGCATTCGTTAAAGAGATAGTGCACCTTTTTGACACTGGTTTCCAGTTCCAAAATGAGGATTATCAAGTCAAAATTAGTCGGAAATTAGTGACCAAGTCGTAATATTCTACGCTGGTGAAACTATCTTCTGATATATCTGCATAACAAGGATCTGGAAGGTAACGCATATCTGGCGTTCCGTCTTCTTACGGACGCCCAGAAAGATGATCTTGCATCTGCGTTTTCCGCTCTCGAAACGACACTGGAGCCTATTCCTCCCAAGGTATTGAAGAAAAGCGAAGTGTCCATGTTACGACTACCCAACGAAGGCTGGGATTCATTCGTATTCGGTCTTAAGGAGGCAATGAGAAAGTCATATCCTACAGCCTCCGCGGATACGATCGCACAGTTTACGTGCAGAAAGCTGTTCGAGTCTTTACCACGTGAGTCTCAACATCAAGTGTTGACGCAGGATTTGTCCTCTCTTGAGGAGGTCCTACGTGCTGCAAAGCTTTGGGAGGGGATTCAGAAGTGGTCATCGGGTTTTCATGCTCATGACCCCAGCATGTCTGGTATGGGTCAACCGTTTACTACTACCCCTACAGGGAGTGTACGGTCTCAAACTTTCGTGAGAGGCCGAGGACGCGGTCAGGGCCGTAAGTCAGCCACAACACACCAAAGCCGACCCTGACGCTACCAAGCCCAAATGCACCTATTGTGGGAAACCCTACAACACAAAAGCAGGAATGCTGGAAACTTCAAAAGGACATCACCGCTTGGGAAAAGACCAGACCAGGTGGGCCGGAAAACTAGAACCGGCCGGTGTCACAGGGATGACCCCGGTCATCTGTACACCACAAGCAAAGCCCTTCCCATCCTACCCTCTCAACTCTATCATTTCGGCCACCACCACATCCGTCATGGTGAATGGCATACCGGATCTGTTATGTCTCGTGTCTAAACCCGACGGAAGCCCAAGATTCTGCATTGACTATCGGAGAATGAATGCAGCTACGCGTTTAGACGCCTATCCCCTTCCACGGGTGGACGACTCTCTAGACGCTCTTTCAGGGGCTAAGTATTTTTCAAACACCTGGTTCAACACACCTGGTTCAGTACACTACCAGTACATAGACCCGCTTCCCTAACCTTACGAACAAAAATAGCTCAACCCTAAGGATCGTGTGCACATCCACACAGATCCTAAGAAGAAGACGTCCGACCCCAAAGAGGTCACCTGCGGCTTACGTGCATTAACCGCACCAGACGACGACTGAAGACAGCAACAGACAGTCATCATGCCTGTCCTCTCTGGTCCTCCGCAGCTATCGTCCAGCATCGTCCAGCTATCGCAGCATCGGTCCACCAGACCAGGTACTTTGGAGTAGTCAGACGCCAAGAGGCAGGCAGTGCGAACGGTCGTGTTAGTTTACTCCCGCCGACCACACATACGTGACGCATTCGACCCAGTTCGTTTTGTGATTCCAACCCAGGACATGGTGGACATACATCAATGGAGGGCGGCCCACCTGAGAGGTGGCCCATTGCCCGTGACCACTGCCCTGGTTCCTACCAACCCCGGGCTTATGGGAGCTGCTTTTTGGCTACTTTTTGCTGTCCTGACTATTATGTTCGTGCCTGTGCTAGCCCCCCTGTGCCTGCACCAAGGCCCCACCCACAATGGAGCCGAACTGTAAGTGAGTTACAGTGCGTGGGACTGATCGATGCTTTGCTCAAGATTGGGGGCGTAGAAACGAATCCAGGTCCTATGACCCACTCTCCTACCAAACAAGCTACCCACCAAAAAATCCAGCTGAACTCGAAAACCAACAGCTCCTGGGAACTCCATTGACAACTCATACAAATTACCCTAAACGTCCGCATTTCACCGATACGCCGGAGGAGGTCACAACGAACCAAAGATTTGACAAGTTAAGGCCCGTGCACACTAGAGTTGCTGGCTACGCGCTGCTCCCGCTCCGCTAGTGGCAACCAATCACGGACCAGTTTGCTCCGCTCAACTTTTCGCTGGTACGCGCCGCTCAGATTAGAAATTTGTCTATTTTTTCACTGCGCTCACACGCTCTACGCGGGAAGGAGCCAATGGAGAGCCAAGACGTCAGCGAGGGGTGGGGTCGATTTGTGTGCAGGGCCACTGTGGCTCCTCTGGCGAGCACAGTTGGAACTATTCAGTCTGAGTCTGCCAGTCTGGCACTGGCCGGGCCTTGACAGCACGTGGTGAAGAGAGAGCGAGCCGCGAGGCCTAGAAGTCCCGGGAGGATGTCCGACGAACCCCAAATGTCCGACGAACAGCTAATCATGCAGGTGCAGGAGTACCCCGTGGTGTTCAACCAAAAACTGAAGATATACCGCGACGCCCGGAAGAAGGAGGTGGCTGGGGTCGCATAGCGAAGACCCTCGGGCGCTCAGGTATGAGAAATATGTGAATCGTGGGTGTTTCCCACACTGCACTTTTGGCTAGGGAAAATTGTGCAAATTTGGGGCTTAAATTAACCCGAGAGTTTCCATATTCCAAGGAAGAGTATTGCAATGAAATAACTTATCTAATTGGTTGATTTAAGTTTTAGTGATTAATATGTGGCTAGGAAAAATGGCTGGGCATATATATAAAAAGACCCCGTGCGATTTAATCGGACAACTTTCATTTTTTTCGCTACACCCTAGTCCTGAGGCTAGATCAAGACCCAACCTATCTGTGACATAAAGAGGTGTAAACTTCCCACATTTCACTGATTTTCTAGAGATGTGTTGCCTCTATTGTATTACAGCCCTTGTATGTTTGAGGAATACACAAAGACATTTGGGGTTTAATTAATCAGTAACTTGACACTGTCAATTCTCATAAGCTTGGGGTCAAAAAAGACCCCATGATACCACTTAACGGTTAAAATATGTATGCAGATTAATTTTGAAGTCATATGTGCATCATGATGGAAACCAACATGTATAGAAATTAGAAAGTACGTACATACCAATAAAACCGAGGAAGTGATCCAAAGAGCATTTTCAGTGTCTGTGTAATGTGTGTTCTTAATTTCACCACACTCACCCACCATTCCACACAGCTATTTCCCATCCCCTCTCCTGACACATTTATATTTAGGTGCAAGGATGAAGCGCAGGAGGGACGAGGAGGGGGTAATTTTTACCCGTTACAGGTATAAAGGGTAAGAAAATATAAGGTAAAATATGGGTCCTGATTTCCCTACAATGTAAGGTATAAATGTGGAAGGTAAAAAAACCTAGGGTAAGAAAGTGGCCATTTTTTACCTTACATTGTAGGGTAAATTGATTCGAAGGTAAATTTTGCATGTATTACCTTAGAAAATAGAGGGTAAAAAGGGCCTCTTTTTTACCTTCTCTAGAGAAGGTAAATGGTTAAGAGTGTAGCGGTGAGAACCCTCAGATTCGCTGATATTACTCTCTAAATAGTTGAAATATGGATGCTAAGCTTGGGGTTCCATCTCTGTACCCGGATTGAGAAAATTATTGCAATGTCGTTCAGTGCGGCTCTAGAGAATAACACATGGAAGATAGTCCCGCCACCTGGCAAATATACGGGTCCGGCCCCAACAAATGTATACAAGGTGCTGGTGTTGCTGAATAGTCTGACAGGTATATAAAGGTCAACGCTTGTAAATAGGTTGTGTAAGGACTTTAAGTGTTGTAATGTATAGGTGCTTCTCCCCTGCAAAAGGGTGTTTACCCCGCAGGTCAATAAAAATTATTATAATTATAATAATTATATATGTTCTGTACAAATGGACAAACCAATTATGATGCAAGAGTTTGAGTTATGACAGCTGACATGGACAAAGGCATGGGTATTCTGGAACTCATTTTAAAACAACCCACGAAATACATTCTAATAATGTACTGTCAAATGACGGCACCTACTCTCTCACGATTGGCTATAGAAAGGAGGGTGTGGTCCTTTAACCCGCATTTCAATTGCCTGAGGTGAAAGGGGAGCGGGATTCCCTTTAATGGCCAATGATACAGAGCTGCCAACAGTAGATTTTCCTGATTAGTCAACTGTCCGGAAAACGAAACGACGACCTGACGTCATCGTCACACAACAATATATGAGTAAACTGTGTCATCAACAAAATGAACATTGTTTAGCCTACTCCTATTGTTGCATGAGAAAAAAATGATGACGTCAGATCGTTGTTTCGTTTTCCACACTTTACAAGCTATTCTCTGCACACATTTTTGGCCGGGAACAAGACGTCCATTTCCGCCCGCAGAACGACGAACATTTTCTAGAATCAATTAATCCTCTTCCCCCCCCCCCCCCNCCCCCCCCCCCCCTCCTTTTTTTAAAGCCTCCAATCACGTCCCATCACACCATTATGGAGCTGGTCACTGAGGTACTACGGACAAAAAAGCGCTCAGTAACAGAGAAGATCGCCATGTCAGCATCCGCAATAGAAGCAGGCATCACTTCGCGGGTAGGCCAGAGGGTGTCTCGGGAACGCCTCGCCCAGGTCCTTACTAACGAAATGCAATACTCTGACGGGACGCTCAAAAAGACAGATGGCGGAAAATACATTTTGAAGCTAACCCAGGTATGTTTTGACAGCCATTGTTTAACAAAATAATTGTTGACGTCTAATCTTTTCGCAGGATTATCTCGAGGATTGAAGCTCATCACTGAAGTGCAGAAGCACACGGCGATCTGGGACAAGGGGGGAAAAGATCACCGAGATCGTGATTTGATGGCCGTTAAGTGGCAGGAGGTGGCCAAGGCCGTCTGTATGACAGGTTAGGTCATTGACCCTGATGATTTCGAATCTATATGTTGCACTTAATTCATTTTCATTGTTATAGTAAGCAAATGCAAGGCCATGTGGCGCACCCTGCGGGACCAGCATTCCGTAAAAGTCAAGGAGGATACCAGCCAGACGAGTGGGCAGGCGTACCAAAAAGCAACCAGCTGAGTCCACTACGAATCATTAAAAATTTTAAGGGACAAACCTGAATTTAGGAAGTGAGTAGCGCATCTCTTATGTTCATATGTCAACCGAGGTGGTGGTGTCGATCCCTGAAGACCTCCGCCCTCCGATTCAACGAGGCAACTGCCGACTGTCGATGGGTGATGGCCGTGTTGTCCGTCCGTTGGGGCGAGTAACGCTGCCCCTCGGACTGGGCTCCGTTGTCATCTCAACAAGATTCTGGGTGGTGAGATCGTCGCTTCCTGCATTTAGTAGGGATAAAGCCCTATCCACCGCCAGCCCTAGAACAGGGCCAACCCAGGCCATTGGACACGACGACTGGACGCAAGTCTCTTCGAGCATTGGCAATTTCGTGATTACGTGTGGAAAGAGGATGTGACTGTGGCTAACGTCCTAGCATATGCTTCAGTCAAGTGCAAGCACGTCAAAAACCTCGACCCTCGACGGAGAAGAAGAGAGCATCATGATGAGCGACGAAAGCCTGGTTAGCCTCCCGTCCTTTTCTACACTGGAAACACTCCATATTATTACCGGCTGCGAAGAAATAACAGATAACGTCCTTCTCATTGTAGGATATCACCTGCATAACCTCAGGTTCGAACCGCGACTAATTTGCTTATCGCTAGAAAAGGAGGCTTCAAACCAGCCTTCCGTTCAAGGCTATTACTTGCCCATGTTAAAGTTAACTGAAATAATTAAGCTCAAATCCAGCTCCATACAAAAGGATTCCCAACCGTTACAAGTTATATCTTATCAATAAGTCATCCCCATAAAAATAAGACAGTTACATTTTAAATCCTCTTTGAAGCACAGAAAACTGATCATGGAAGTTCATCCAACTGTTTTTGTTTTTTTTTCCGGGCGGAAACAGCAGGAGAGGGATCCTGACGGACGTAGATACTCACCGACAATCAACAGTTGAAGGCCAACCATCGCATCGCCTGCTGGAAACGACAGTTGTGAAAATGACAACATCACTTCCGAGATGATGGTGAGATTCACCCTCCGAAAACAACAAACCGTACATGCCAAAGTGCTACGTTGATTCATATTTTAGAAGCTGATGAATATCTGTATTTTCCTTATTTTCAGAAAACCACGCGGATCTGAAAACATCTTATTCGAGATGAAAACATTCCTCGAGAACAACCCTTGGATTTACGACCATGGGCCTGTCAACAGAAGCAGCCTGCAGCACGGCATAATCGGACATCAGACATGAACCCATAAATAAAATCTCGTGGTCCCTCTCACTCATTTAGTTACAAAAGTTATTCTGTCCTCCGAAGATGATAGTTTGACATTGTCGTGTGTATCATTCATGTGGAACACATTTGTTATAGTAGCAAACACCCTGTAGTACAAAATAATGGCTGTGATTTCCATTTCGATGTATGACTTCAGTGAAATATTAACCCTAAAGACTTAAACGGCGCCATTTTAATATTCTGTACATTCGCATTTTTGTTGTGTGTGTGAACCAGGTGCTCAAATTATAATTATGAAATATATTTCCCAAAGAAAAAGAAAACCCTACATTTGTGCAAATTGTACAGCGCTTGAAAAATATTTTAGAGACGGATGCATCACAATAATGAGGTAATTTATTCTGCACGGGAGATTTGATGAAGTGACAAGATTTCGAACAGAGAAAGGAAGTACAGACAACACCTTTAACTCATGGGTGGGCTCAAAACATCCTTGGAGCGAATTGGCAAGTAATATTCCATCTTCAGATATATTTTTGATTGGAAATAATGTTAAGATACCGCGTAATCGACTCTGACTAGTTCGACCGTATTTAGAGGAGTCAACGGGCTGCAACGCATGGGATAGGGAATGCCCTTTATCCCTCCCCAAGACAAAAGCGTTAATCAGTAATATTAGTATGTAAATATGTACGATTACATTAGGTTCATGACCCAATCAATAAATTCTTTACAAAATACTTTAGTTAGTTATTCCAGTTTCATCAACGTCCTTGTGACATAATTACATTGCAGTATACGATACCTTGCTTATTTTCTTCCACATTCAGGAACACTATCTCGATCCAAAGCCGGCAAATATTGTGTACATGTGATGTCACCATATTATGTGATGTAAAACTCAGTAAAAAAAAGTAATATCTAGTCTGCTATAAATCACTGCAGGTAAAGGCCTCTCTATACCTTAAGCTAGGTAAAAGGTCAAATACAGGCTTACTGCTTCGACATGGAATGCAAGTGTGCATTATTCACCTGGTTTGCGATAGTAGATTATGTTTACAGTGTTTTACACAAACCAATCGGGGCCTGGCAGCTTGGAACAAGAATATGGATGGATCATTCAACCGTATAGATTCTCATCCCCTTCCAGGCCTGAATAAGATGCAGAAGGGGGACCCTACAGTCCATCAGGATCAGACAACAGTCCATCAGGATCATTACGACCGTCACTTTTCACGTTCACTTTTCAAGTTTCCATGATGGCCTCATGCAACAATAGAAATAAGCAGTATTCTTTTTGTTTGTCAACCCACAGCTTCATCAGTTTCAAATTGTGGAGGAGACAACCCATGTCATACTATTTCTAGGTAACTTACAGTCTTCAGTTTGCTAATTACCTTTTTAATTACATATTTTCTGAAATTAAATTCCTGAGTTTGTATTCAAATATCACATACGGAAATAAAAATTAAATGTTTGAACTTTTAACTGATGTAATATAGCCTGCTAATCTGCATGTATTTCATACCATTTCAGACGTTCTTCGGGGGTAAATAGGCCCAATGCAGAATTTAACATTTCACTTATGGGTCAGTAGTAAAATATCGAAAAATTCCTTCGACCTAATTATGCATTATGCCACCTCAAAATTTAGCGATGTCAATATTCATGCTAATTTTCTGGCCCAAAAGACAATTTTCGGTGTATGAAAGTGTGGATGTCGTGGAAGCAAAAAGAAACCACCTTGCCGAACTTGCCAAAGAAAGGCCATCTCAAGCCTAAGTAACTATGGGATTGAAAAACACTTTCAAATTAGGGACAACATTGCTGAACAGGACGATGAAGAGTACAGCACCTCACTTAGCAGCACAGTGAGAACTCCGCCGACATACAGTGACGGCAAGGTACGAAGGGAACAGAAGTGATTGACATCGCCATCCCGTGTCATGGTTATGGGTATGGTATAACCAGAATACAAGAAGTTCATAGTGGTTTTTTAAAATTGTGCTTATCTGCACTGTTATTCTGCCAGTAGGAATGTCCTTAAAATCTCATTATACCCGACACTTGTGAAGATGGAATAAGGTTTTCCACTACAATGCGAGGGAACTTTCATTCTGACCTGAAACATATTTTTAGCTCAGCGATCCGAAATTCTCCATTGAAAGAGCAAGTTCGAGTCTTGTTTCCATATGATGCACACAATGACGACGGGCTGTAGCTGAAGGAAGGGGGCATAATTACTACTTCCCGAAACTCGATGCGTTGAGTGGCAGGACTCAATTCCAGGGATGGTAACATCCTGCTGCACTCCACAGAGAAAGCAAGGAAGATGCTAAGCGGTGAGACAAAACCCACCAATGCAATGGTAGACGCGATGGTAGAACTCCCAAGGCCGCAAGAAGGTCCTATGTGAGATTTGTTACGCTAACTCACGGAATGCAGCGCTTTGTCGTTGCGAGTTGATGGGTAAGTCGACAGACTCCAAGTACACAACTACATACATGAGATAGCAAAGATTGTGTCGAAGAAAGGGTCACCCTAGTTGGTTTTCCTAGGCTTCGAAGAGCCGCATTCTGCTGGTGCAAATGGCGGCTACTACGAGGCGGTGAAGGAGGCAACGGAATTTGTCAGCAGCTGGAGTATCATCCAACCCATTATGACATCAGTCGTCTCAGATAGAGCTGCAATAAATACAGGGGATCAGAGAGGACTGTGGACTCTAATGCAAAAAGATGTTGATGAGGTCTTGTCAGGAACGCCCCTTTTGAAAATCTGGTGTGCTGTTCACCGTGCCATGGCATCAGACTCATGTCGCACCCCGGCAAGAATAGAGGCACAAGTCTAAAAATGTAATACAGTACTATTACTTCTACGAAACATTGCTGTTGAGAATGAAAAATAATCACTGATGATGACGATGTCGAGTAGAAAAAGAACGGGTTCGGATATTCCGAGTTATATTTCAAGTATTCGGAAGAGATGTTCACGGGGATTTAATTTATATGACAATTATGCCTCTTGTCCTATTCTCAGATTGTGTCCATTCCTCACATGTTACAACAGCAAAAAATGCACATTCCAAAGTGGTTACACAACAATAAAACGTCAAATAATCATGTAAAACAAGCAAGCCTACATTTAAGAAGAACAATAACAGCCCTCCAATGTGTTCAAGGTCCTGCTGTGCACCACCACACACAACTCATTCAATATTTCAGTTGTAGATATATATTTTATATCTCATCAGATTACGACAAAATTATGACTGATCAACTTACTGTAAAACATGTGTAGTCTGTATGCAACACACCAAAGGTTTGCGACTTGGCCAAAGAAATGAGAAGAAGTGGTACAAAGCACGTCATCCTTTTGCAAGTGCCAGGCAAATTTTCAGGTGTTATATAAAAAAAGATGTGCAACTAACTTGGAGTTGACAACATTGTAAATATTCTTCAATTACTTCTGGAAGGGAACTGCAAATATCGCAGTTTAAAACAAACAAGAAAATTTTCTATTAACAATTCTCCAGTACAAATATTTCCCTCATGCGTGTACCAAACTCTGCCATGAAGCATTTTTAGAAAGGGACATTAACATATTCAAAAACCTGGAAAGAAGGTATCTCACCATATCCAGATGAAATATCTATGCCTCTTACAGTCATGTTCACACAAAATGTGAAGAAGCCAGAATGAGCGCCAATGATTTAAAATGACATCATTGGGGACGACAGATGATAACTCTCTAAGACATCATGCGACTGCTTTCACGTAAATAGTGGTGTATTGCAGCACCCTCTGGAAAAGGTCGATCTATTTTGCTTGATATAACCATGAGACCAACCAATTGAAGGTGTTTATGAGTAATCAGCGAGAATAGAAGGATCGAATGGAGCTTATTTGTAAAACATGCAGCTGCAAGGCAACCCATTCCATATTTTTGGACAAGGGAACATTCAATCAGTACATGAACTTCCCGGAACTAAAAGGTTCGAATAACTGAGACGGACTTTCCTTCGTACTCTAATCTGAGGGTATGACGAAATCATAAGAAACGACTATTTCCAATCCACAAATGGCTGCATCATTACCACAATGTCATGAATTCAAAACCAAACAACCCGACAATTACATGGATTTTTCGTTGAACCCTACAATTTCACTATGTTACAGTATGGCGTGCGACCATCACTTTTTCAAACGACGCAAGGTATCGAAGAGTTTCGAGCCTAGCCTTGGTGCAAGTCCCGAAAAAGTTATGGCAATTCAAGCTCCCGGGCGAAGCACAAACAACACACCACACATTGGGGTGCTTTGATTTGATTTCGGCGAATATTCCTCAAATGAAGTTGGCACTTCGACACACAGAGGCGCGGTGCGATTCAAACAGATACACAGATAATATCATTATTACAATATGTACCATACACATTTTTACATCTCAAATTCATGATCGCACTAGGACCAACCCTTGCGCTCTTTGTACGAGAGGGGGTTGTTCCCGGAGACGTGGAAGCGTTCTCGAGTCATTTGGATCCCCAAAGACGAGGAGGGGTCGGTGAGGCCG
>JYFJ02006223.1:0-14795 GCA_000934665.2 Catajapyx aquilonaris | reverse complement strand
GGGGGGAGAAGAGAGATCAACGAGCGACTGGATTGTAACAGGACAGTTACATTACGACATTGACTTTACGGCTGGTGTTTTGTTGCGAGGTGTTCATATGTTTTCAATTTTAGTGCGGGACGTAATGGTGTGCAGAAAATTTAAAGAATTTTGGCATCACAGCTACATGCGTGACAAGCTGGCATGTTTGGACCCAGCAGCAGTAAGATTTCCCATTAACATCACAGTCCATTCATTCCCTTGACATGATCACACCAGTTTTTAGCGCAAAATCCGAAATTCATTACAGTACCTGTCGCTTAGAGCACAAACTATGTTGCAAAAACAAATGGGTTTCTATGAATAGGTTAAAGTGATTTGAAACCACTACTGTGCTCGAATGGTGGCCACTATGGCGCTCCTGGGTGTTGGTGATGGCTTGCTGGGTCAACCGAATATATGCTGGCAGGATTACAAATGAAAATTCATTAGTGCATTAAGTGTCGTGGAGTACCTGAAGTATTCCTTTGATTTGGTCTCAGGTCGTGTACCACCTATGCGGCACAAAGCCGAGAGTACATGGTTCAAGTAGCTACCTATGAGGTATTTTGGGAAGAGAAAAATGATCCTTGACAGTTTGACAATCAGCACTTAGTAAAATATCTGTATACATTTTTTTTTGTCATTCAGTATGCATTTTTCCCATTATGTCCCCACTTATGCACCCCATAATAATTTCGAACTATCCCAATGAAAATGTCCTCTCCCAACTTCAGTCCCATGCAAATTGAATTCCCGCCCAATTACTGCAAGTTATTTACGACGTCAGAATCCACCACCAATAGTATTAAATTTCGCACCGAGCTGTCAAAATATGTTTTCTCCCACCCTTTCCATATGACCATCCATGTTGTTTGTCCAACTAAAATCCAAGCCGCACTGGGCTGGTCAATAACTGCAAGCAAAAGCCCTCCCACCATGCAAAAGCAAGTTGTAGACCTGGAAATTAAATCCTGGCAACCGGGCTTTTCAGTCCTCCTTTGACGCAGGCGTTTTCCCAAATCAGTTCCGGAATGTCTCACTACCACCTCAATTAAGTTTTAATCAACATCGGAAATGAGAACAGCGGGAGAGAAGAGATCAAATAAAAAAAAGGACCGCAGCTTGACGCGTGATTCCCAAGTGACACCGACTATTGTGAAGCATCCGAATGAAAAGCGGTGTAAATTGCCGCTCTGGTTAGTAGACGAATTAATTCGATTTCAGAGGCGCCCCCTTATCTGACTACACAAAAGCCCTTTCCGACTTTCCTCTCCTTAAAGCTCCATACAAATTTCCTCTACCTTGGCCCATTCTCAGCCAAACAATTGACTTAAATCCCAGACATATTCTGAGGAGGGATAATGTAATACTGTTACCGATTCCCTGGCTTCTAGAATGGATTGCACTTGGAGTTTATAAGGCAGGAGGTTGGGTGTTGGATGGGTGAGGGAATCAATCTTCGCAACAATCCCCCCCAAACTCTATTCTGATTCCTCTAGTTTGTAGGTGTAGTTAAGGAGATGGTGTTTGACTTTGGTGGAGACCCTGCAAACCGGACTGAATTTATGCTTCCATTTGTATGCTGAGAAAGGAGGGTAAGATAGGAGGGGTTTAATGACTGGCTGGTGTGCACCCACCACACTTCTCACTGACTTCTTGCAGGGGCTTTCATAAACCACGGCATTCGGCCAGGAATTACTGGGAGCCTCACACTCCTTTCTCGCTTTGCCAACCCAATAAATCTCCACGGTCGACTGAGTGACCCCTTCCGAAAAGGAGATTTGTTGGCTGGAAAGGAGACGAATGAAAGCTTGATGGATAACAACCTACAAAGGTTTTCAAATGGTCTGCAACTCTGGCCGATGCCGTGCAAACCCGCACTTTTCCTGAGGAAAGTTCACTTTTTTTTGCAAGTAGGAAATCTGCTGGACGTGACTAGAAACTGCCGATGTAAAATCTGGAGGGGGAGTAAACCTTACTATCAAATGGGGACGGAACAGGACTCCAGGTGGGGGAAGAGATGTCGAGAGGAAAATTTTAAGTTAGAAAAGTGGAAAAAGGTTACTTATATCGGCATACGAGCATTATCAAAGATGTTAATAGGTCATAATTTTGAAGAATATAAATCAATTTTTATGATGCACAATATTTTACACATGTGAATGCTGATTTAGCATAGTAGCAATAATAATAAATTTTTCGATTTTAATATCATTGCAGCTAATACATCACAAAAACATGTCACACATTAAATTAAAAACATATTCACAATTGACGTAATTACTGGTTTTGAAGAGCTATTAATAACTTTAATCCCACATCAAAGTGCAATAATATTGTGGTGCTGTGCATGCTATTTATTTGCTCTGTGGATATGTGACGTAGGCCAAATTTTATTGCGGATTTATCCACCGCATTTTAGATCAAACACCGGTATAAAATAATAACATTAATTTTTGACCGCAGCATCATTGAACAGCATCCAACACGATCTCTCCTACAACAATCCAGCTGATGACTTGCTCGACACTCCCCATACATTGTAGTGCAGGCGGATTTCTTGCCTCACGTTTTTTTTGTACCTCCTTCTCCTACTCCAGAGGCAAATTAACTCCTGGCCAAGAAACTCCCAGATGGAAGCTAATCCCCCAAAATTAGTTTTAAAAGGGCAAGCCAAGCAAAAGTGCTTGAATTTGGTTGGCAATATCCCTCGGAAAAGGAAGGAAGGGAGACTTGCCGCTTCCCTTGGCAGCCCCCACTTCCATCCCCCAACTTTCATTTTCTCAATTTCCTTCTCCCTAAAGAGCTGGAGGTGTGCCATTGCCTTTGGCACCTATATCCGCTCTAGAACCACCCCCCCCCCCCCAACCTCCCGTCATTCTCAGCAAGGCAGGCTTGTAATTGCAACCCAGTTCGGAAACCCTGCACAATTCTCAATGAATATAATCGCCATTTCTCATCATTGCATCCGACTCATGTCTAGTCGATTTTGATCTGTATATGCATACTCTCTCGATTTTTTTGTTTTTTTTTTGTAATATTTTTTCCAACTCGGTGGCATTTTTTTCAGACAAAAAATGGGCGATAAATGGACGCTTCCTCGGGGGCTGTTTCGATTCACGGAAGCTGTCCACTTTTCATGAGTCATGTTCACCATCATGGCCGGAACAAAATGGGGAGGTGAGACTGTAGCACACTGATGAAAATACAGCTCCAGATTCAACTTGCCTGCCGTCATTTGTTATCAAATTACTGGCCTCTGCGGCAGATAAATGTGAAGGCAAAATTTTCCCTCCCGCTAAGCTTGGTTTATAAACGAGACATTTAACACGATAAAGACGACGACATCAGGAGTGGGCTGGAAGTGACTTAAGCTTCCACAACAGCCACCCCCCACCTTTCGGGCATTTATTTCTTCCTTTTTGCCAGTCCCCCCCCCCCCACCCCCCATCTCCTTTTCTAGTTTCTGCTCTTTAAAGTGAGTCAAGCGAGTTTCAGATTTAGATGGGAAAGTCGTGTTCCTGGGAAGACAAATGACTCGATTTCCCCCACCAAGAAACGAACAAGCGGTGAGAAGGTTGGGCGGGGAAGAGCAAGGAAAGTCATCCTCTCTGGCCGGTTCAGGTTCGCAGGAACACGACCAATACTTGCCAGAAAAAAAAAGGTAGAGTCGAAAAAAAAGAGACGCTCTTTTTCTGCGTCATCAACGCTAGCATTACGGAATTTGCATCGTATTTATTTCTCGAGAGAGTCTTGGTTGAGATGGATGGCCTCGTCTCGGAGGAATTCGTCAAGGAGCATTGTTCGCATATTTGGATCGTAGCATCTCAAGGTGCTTTTATTTGCCAATTTTCTTTTTGTCTTTAGGATTTCCAGGACTGGAGCCCAGTACAGGGTGGTATGTAACTCCCGACAAATGGGCAGAATCTGACTGTCGTGGAAACTCCTCCCGCACCGTACGTCCTACAGCTTTAGGAGTGGTGTCCAAATTTTGCCAGTGTTTTCTGTATTTGCAGCCCACTTTTCATTTTTTGGAAATGGTACCGAGGGACTTTGTAAAACTCAAAAAAACGCAGCAAAAAACCGACCGCGTCCATTCCACTGAATTCCCATTTCCGCCGTTCCGGGCGCCAGGGCGCCACCTGGATGGCGATTCGCTTACTTCTGCACTTCACCGTCGGATATCGCTTCGATGCCTAATTTTTTGCCTAATTTTGGCAAGTTGGTGCCTAGTCCACATGCTGAGACCAATAAAAGATTTGGCAACAGTACTACAAAAATAACAGGGAATATCCGAGAATATCCTGCTTGTTAGCCCACCAGACTAACACATGTGGCAGGGGAGTGGCCTAACTACCAGGATATGATTATTTTGCCTCATGCAGAAATAATCATTAATTTTATGCCTTCTGCACTTTTTGTTATACCGGTACTTGTATTTCATCAGGTCGCCTGCTTCGTACAGTATGTTACACTGGTAGTCCTATACCTTGTGAACTCAGCTGGCGACATGACAGGTGCATTATAAATAGGTTGTTGTTTTTGGCATTTATTCCGCCGTGTTTCGAAAGCTACGACATATGCAATCGAAGAGGTCATTCCACTCATTCCAACCTCTGATCCGCATAATTATTACATCCGTATAAATCCGGAACCTTGTCCGGTTCAGTACATGGCACGCCATCTCTTCGGCACACCCCAAAGCACCTCCTCTACTTGTATCCCAATATTCACCCCCTCCATTCATTCAACCCAGGACAGCAGCAGACACGAGCTCCTCTTGTGTACTAGCAAGAGTGGTACCCTGCACCTTTTTATTAAATTATTTTAGTCCCACCCGTGTGGGGCATGGGAGCGTGACCCCTGCTACCGGGTGTGCAGGAAGTGGCTCCCTCCCACCGCAATTAGCCATCACCTGGCACACTTTTTGTCGGTTATAATGCCACTGAACTGACAGGGGGGTGTCTCTTCGCCGGCTGGCTGAAGCTGGGTGAGTGTCCCACAAGGGCCACAACCACAGCGCCCACTGCACCCTCTGCACTACATTCCCCCCCACCCGGCCCTCCCCGCCACCACTCGACTCCCGAAAAGTGTCAAGATGGCGTCCGGTGGGTGTCTGGCGGAAGGACCAGGATCTGGGGTCCGGAGGGTGACACTCCTCTGCTGAATGGATGGGGCCTTTTTCTTGACTCACCCAACACGCATCTCGGTTGTGCCCACACACTGCAGGAAGGGCTAGTCCGCAAAAGGAAGCCCATTCCGAGGAGGAAAGAGACTACTTGACCTTCTTCACGTCAGCTGCCTCAACAGGGATATAACTGGCCTCACCTTGGCCTCACTCAGGAGGCACAGGTACTGATGTGGGGGACTAAATAGCTCCCCAGCCCCTATTTGCATATTCCGGTATGGCCTTCACATTGCATGGAGGTTGGGCCGCAGGAATATCAGGATTGCACTTTGACTGCTGGCCGGTAGTGTGAGTTGCATGAGGGTCTGGCCGAGGGTCTGGCTTGCAATCAGGAGCTCTTATCAGGAACGGCACAGATTCTGCTTGTTAGATGAAGAGGTGCTTGCTGAGCAATCTTTCTACTTCACAGTGCATGTGTTTAATGGGCAAGTTCCTTTCAGGAAGATAATACTACCGTGACGTCACGCAAATTAGTATGCGTCATTGCCACGTTGGGATTGAGGACACAAAATGCTCCCTAATATTCTGAGGCATTTGCAATAAAATACTGGGCAAATTGAACTATTTTGCTGCGTATTTGCCATGCTTTATCACTTGCAAGAATGCATGAATACTGCATGTTTCATGTAGCAACATCACACTGTGTCACTGTCAGATTTGGATGTGACAGCTACTAGTGACCTTTCCTACAGGAGTTAGAATAACAGCTTTCCTGGCAGATGGATGGACCAAGACCCTCAGGGGTCAGGGTCACTGACAGATGTCATTTTTTTTTTTCATGATGAGCAATGCTCAGTTGTAGAAGTGAAATCTGGAATACTTGCTACTCAGAAAATTGTGGTTTATTATGAAAGGCTAGAATCTGGATTCAAACATGTGTGACATACATGAAAAATTGACACTTTTCTTGCTTTGCTCCAAAAATGTATTTGAAATGTATTTTCTTCATCTCTGATGGCACTGATGAGATGGTTTTATTTCCAGTTATTCCGTTGCTTTCTGCATTTTGAGCCAAAGATGTCCTCAGGAAGACCTATCAAATGTGTGGTCGTGGGTGATGGAACAGTCGGAAAAACCTGCATGCTCATCTCTTACACCACAGACAGCTTCCCAGGGGAATATGTACCAACAGTGTAAGTTGATTTGGCATCCTTCCAAAATGACTCACTTCTCATACATTTAGTGGGAATATTATAATGACTTATAAAGAGGAATAATACTCCTACAATGGCCAATTGGATCAACACAAGTGAAAATCTCCAGTTTTGTTACATTACATATTGTGAATGTCTATATGTAATCAGAAATTTACCCCTTCACAGAATTGGCACGTATATAACTTACAGAAGTAGTGCTCAACCTTTTTTCGTTGCAACCCTATTTACAACCTTTGCTCAAATTGGCGACCCTATGACACTCCCCATCCCAATTTTTTTCCCTAAATATTTCACTGTACCAAAACATCCAACCAGGTACAACGCTTATGTAGATATAATTTTAAATTTGGAAAAGTTTAAAATTACTATGATGAAATTTGACTCAATTAGCTTGTGGTATTGTTAATGATGTTTTTAAATTTTATTTTGCAGATTTGACAACTATTCTGCCCCTATGGTGGTGGATGGAATACCTGTGAGTTTAGGTTTGTGGGACACAGCGGGTCAAGAAGACTACGATCGATTGCGTCCACTTTCCTACCCTCAGGTGACTGCACATGACAGACATCAATTGAGTAGAATTATAAACCATATATCGTTTTGTTTCAGACTGATGTCTTCCTCATTTGCTTCAGTGTGGTGAGTCCCTCCTCATTTGAGAATGTCACATCAAAGTGGTATCCTGAAATCAAGCATCACTGTCCTGATGCACCAATAATTCTTGTGGGTAAGTTAAAACTGGTGCTACGTTAGCAGTAACCAGCAGTGGGACTAAAATTCCATGTTGCATTGTCTTGTGTAGCTAAATTTAGAGGAAGTTTGAATGCTGTAAGAGCAGTTCTACCACCAGGCAAAAGAGTAGATGCTATACCAGAAGAAGCAACCGCAAGTGCTATTTGTTGATCCTGACGAACTTTTGCCAACAACAGATTTGTCACAGATGTTTTACCAAGTCCTCCTAGTGCGTCAAGAAAAAAAAAGAAAAAAAAAACAACACCTTTCTGACCATGGACATTGTCTACTATTGTCAAATAAGCAGATCTTTGATCTGGTAGCAACTTTGGTTCATTAATAGCAACCTCTTGGATGAGTTCTTTGGTGTTGTAATTGGTCTCAAGTAGAATCTCATGACAAATGTTGTCAACTTGAAGGTGGTGAGCCTGAGAAAGGCCAAATGACTGCAGGTCCTGTCCTCCCATAGACATGACTTTGTCCTCGATGGCAATGAGGGCTAAGTTGAAAATGGCATCATTGTAGACAACTATCTTGTAAGTCAGAATTTTGAGCTTGGGCCTGGTACTTAAAGTCTTCTGCCAGGTGTTCCTTGTGATTTTGCCACAATGTCAGTGGGCTTGACACACCACAAACCTGCAGCAAAATAGCAGACAAACTGCGGAGGTTGGCGGGTGACTGTGAGAAATTGGAACAAAGTACAACCATTTGTGTACAAAACACTGACCAAGTACAGACACCACGTAGAAATGTAATAACACACAGGGGAGACATGAAACAAACTGCTATGTAATGAATTCGAGGACAAATCTGCAGTGATTCCGTCTGGCAAGGGTGGGGGTGGGTAGAACAACAGTCGAGGGGAGGGCGGATGGAGGAGTTGATGGGCAGGGGTGGACTGGGGATTTGATGGCAGGAGTGGAATTGAGGGGCTGGACGTGGCAGTGGGGATGTGACCCCTTTGGCCGACAGAGAACGAAAGTTTCCCCGGCAACTCAACAGAGGAGTTGTTTACACCCAATTGTGCATAATTAGAACGAGGGCCAACGGGGGGCCTCCTGCGGCCAAGGATGACCTCGGAGGTCAAGTCCAATGTGCTTATGTCCTTCCCAGTAAAAAACTATCCCTAATCATTCCTCTGGGGCATATGTCGAGGCCTCCATATGGATTTGCATCGGGATCAGACAGACAGACAGACGTCGAGAAATATGTATTAGATTAGTATTATTCTTGTAATAACCTGTGTTTATTTGCATGCAATTGTGATAAACTCTGCTTGGTAAAAGCTAAACTTACAGAGTGAAAATAGGGATGGGATTCAGATATTGTGGCAATTCTGTTTGTGAATCGATTTCTGACATTGAAAGCATACTAGTACAATTGAAAGTGGGCTTCTGGTTTTTAATTTCCTACTTGACATTTTAGGCACCAAAATTGACCTGCGTGAGGACAAGGAGACCTTGGCTCTCTTGTCAGAACAGGGTCTTTCTCCGGTAAAGCGTGAACAAGGCCAAAAGCTTGCTAATAAGGTGCGTGCTGTCAAGTACATGGAGTGCTCTGCCCTCACGCAACGTGGACTGAAGCAGGTAAAAGTGAGACAGTGCTGCCACCATAGAATACAGTATTCCTGATGTTACCTTCTCTTGCAGGTTTTTGATGAGGCCGTGCGAGCTGTGTTGCGGCCTGAGCCTCAGAAAAGAAGGCAGCGCAAGTGTATGGTACTCTAGGCCTATCACCCTCACACATACTTCAAGCACAAGTCCATTTGTGTAGAGCGAGAGAGAATGTGTTGAATGTGGGGGCTGTCTAAATAGGTTGGTTTATCAAATGTTGGGGATATTTAATGCAGAACTCTATCCATACCCAATTTGGGCTGGGATTACAATTCTTGGTATTAGCAGTCCCTCACAGTGTGGTTCAGGAATGCCTTAAGACAGTCCTCCTTCTCCTCCTTACTTTGCACTATTATTTTTTTACTGTTTAAAAAATAGTACCAGGCCTAGGCTTTGATTCAATAGTTTTGTGCTGATGTTTTCTGAACTAACACCTGATTTGTAGCAGTGTACTAAAAAATTGCACTTTATATACTGTATTGTGTAGGCGCTACGTTATAGCTATTGAGAGATTATTATTAGTCCACAAGAAACATTGCTTTTTAAATATCACGCGACTTTTCATAACGATTACTTTGAAAATCAGGAAAGTCCAGGAAGAGCTTAGAGAGCAATTTTTGTGCTTTTCTGCGATTCTCTAATTTCTAGTCAGATTTTTTTGTAGATTTTTCATTTTTGTACTGCATGCAAAACTGTATTTTTTGTACTGTACAGGTCCTTTTGGAAATGATCAGAACTCTAAAGTGTGGCCACTCTATTCTAGGTAGCTTGAGTACATATTGGCCCTGCACTGATTTCACTGTCACCCTCTCCAGAGCCATTAACTTTCCATTGAATGGACAATTATTGCACACTAATTGTAGATAGGTAGTGGTGTTTGTATTTACCAGAACTTGAGTCAGGAACAAATTAATGTAACCAAAGAACTACTTTAATTTCCACTAGTCAAGTAAAATGTTTTTAGTTTTTACAGCATCTTGACAGTGACTCTCATGAATGCCAAAAACATACAAATCCAGGAGATCTGGTTTATTGCCAATAATGAGCTTTGATTGAAATAGGTGAGATAACACGTGTTGTTTGGGAAGGAAACCTGATTTCCCTTCTGCCTATTTGGAAAGTGCCATGCCATACCTCCCTCCATGCAAGTTTTTTTTCTTTTTGTAATGGTAAAGCCAATGCGTATAGCGCTTGTAGGTGTCATACCAAAGACTTTGAGAAGACTTTGAGAATATGTCGCATAACACGAGGCGGGTTTTTATCATGAACAGTGCGGCAAGAGTGGCAAGCAGTCTAGTTTTATAGGGCTGCAGGTCATGCTGAAAATTGCTGGCATTTTCATGTTTTTTTTTTTGTGCAGTTTATCCATTGAATAATGTCTGGGATGTTTTAAACTGCTGAGATTGTCTTGACTGTCACTGGGCTGTTGACTAAGATACAGAAGAAGAAATAAAGAACACTTGATTGTGAATAAACATCTTGTGTGCAGGAGAAACAATATTGGGAATTTGTATTGGTCTTTCAGTGTTCACTACTCGAAATTAAATGGACTGTGAAGTGATCCATCAGGAGTAATGTTGGTAAGCATTTTATCCATGATGGGGACAACCTTTGTTTATCTCTCTGAAGCAGAGGTGCCAAATTGCCCAGAATAAGTGGGGGAGATGGCATGTGCGTGCGCATCCATTGCCATTGTCCGTATCACTTGGCAACAAGGCCTGACATCCTTGAGGTAAGAGGTTAACACGTGCATTTTTGTGAGTCATTCCTTACCATTAATTTCCTTGTTGTGGTCAATGTTTCTCGTGTCCGGCGCGGAAGGCAGGCTGGACGAAGTGAAGAGGATGGTGGAGGAGGAAGTGAAGGATGGTTTTGGATGGAGTCGACTCCACCTGGCTGCATGGGAAGGAAGGGAACAGGTGGTGGCCTCTCTTCTGAATAAAGGGTGGGCTGTCGACCTGAGAGACTGTTGGCGCAAGACACCCCTTCACCTGGCAGCTGATGGAGGGCATCTGTCCATCTGCCAGGCACTGATCCAGAAAGGGGCTCAGCTGGGGGCAAAGGACGAAGATGGTAACCACCCCATCCACCTGGCTTCTTCGGGAGGCCACGTCCAGGTTGTGGACTTGCTTCTGGAGAAAGAGGCAGGGCTGGAGGAGAAGGGACAGGATGATCGGACCCCACTCCACTGGGCGGCATGGTGCAACCAACCAGAAGTGGTTCACTCCCTATTGTCCAAGGGAGCGGACTGGTCCGTCATGGACAAGGATGGGAAGGCACCCCTTGACCTTGCAGAAGAGAAGGGATATGAATGTGTCACCAAACTTTTAGAGGTATTTGCATAAGCAAGAGCTCTTGGCTTGGCTAGTTCAATGTCTACATGAATAACAGCAATTAAGATTTGCTTTAAAAGGTAATTGCATCAATTCATCTGCTTGTATTGTGTGCATCATACTCTGAATGCAATGTAGTGAACTGACACTTTACCAAAATGTTAGCAAATGAATTGAATCAGTTGGCTCCATTGTGCACAAGATTAGCACTGGAAATGACTCACATTTTTACTGCACCTATTGAATCATAACCTGTGTCTGATCCAGAGCAGATAATATTCTTAGCAAATCAATTGTGAATAAGAAATATACAGTAAAACCTCAATATGACACTCTTCCAGGGATAGCGTTATAGCCTACTGTATATGTGGGGAAATTTACCTTATGGAAATGATCAAGGGACCCCAAAAAAAGGGGGCGTTAAAAGCAGGAAAGTGTATAATTATGGGGGAGCATTATATCAAAGTTTTACTGTATAAGTGTATAGGGTTACTCACCAAAGCAGGTTGGCATGGTGGATAAGGCGTCCAACTGCTAATCGGGAGGTCCTGGGTTTGAATCCTGGGACCGGCGACCCTGACCTTGGTTTTCTGTGGTTTTCCACGGTCTTCCTAGGATAATTCCTGGGTCGCTTCCGTATAATAGGCCACAGCCGTTTCCTTCCTTCCCTATCCTTGGAGGTTGAAGAGGCAATGCCGGGCCAACCTCCCTAATATCAATTATAAAGTTGTATAGGGTTACTGGTATGGCATCATAAAAGATATAGACATTTTCAACGTTTGACAGACACCAAAGTATGTGGGCTATTTTAAAATTAAGTTCTGATGAGCTTTGAAATAAAAACAAGAGTAATGAAAACATACTCGGTACCTAGGCAGCAGCCTTCTCTGGGCAGGGCATACAAAAGATGGTGCCACGTTGTGATGTGTGATTCAATTGGGATGGTGACTATGTGGTAAGTGAGGGGGGCATGGTCATGGTGGCCTAGTGACTATGCTACTGGCCAGCCAAGTGTGAGGTCTGGGGATCAAATCCCGTCCCGTCACCTCTGCTTGGTCGGCTCTTCTTCCACTTTTCACCCGACATGTCCGGGCAGACTCGCACTTCCTACCCTGCCCAGGGCAAGGAGAAAAGGTCTGGTGCTATGAGGGTCTGCAATGACTAGAAACTACTTAAGAGATACCTCCCTTGGGAACCCCCCTTTCCCCACACACCCGTAGACCAGGGTGTTGCGACAAAAACATGAGTGTGTTGTGTGCATGTAAAAAATTGCAAAATAAATTAAGGGTCGTGCAATACTGACAGTGCTGAGAAGGTCAGCACTACCCCATTATGTGGAAAAGTAGTATATGAAGGTATCGTAAGCATTAATTTTTTCATGATCACCCTTGCTTTTTTCATTCACAGCTCATCGGAACTTAATTAAAAATAGCCCTTGTACTATTGATAGTTAAAATACTTGCATGGTTTAGTTACTAAACCATGCAAGTATTTTAACTATCAATAGTACAAACAGGAGGGTAGCATAATATTATATTATGCTACTAAACTTTAGTAGCATAATATTACCCTCCTGTTTTTTTAGATTTTCTAATTCTGCTTCTCAACACTATAGGCCAAGCAAAATTAGAAAACCTCAAAATTTTCAAAATTCAGGAGGGTAAGAATAGTAACTTCGGTTGTCAGACATAGACCTTACCTGACCTTACTAAGACTCATCTTGAGGAAAATGTAAGAGTGAGTCCCATACCCGCCCATACCCATTATATTGAGCATATTGTACTGTAACAGGAATGTAATAAGGACTATGCAGGTGTGAAGTGTTGTAGAAAACCATATCAATAAAACTGTCTTTCCTGTCAGTAAAATATGTGGAATTTGAATTTTTTAGCCCTTTTCAGGCTGTATATGTAGGGTTCATGTGAAACTTAGCCAAGACGTGAAATGCGATCGCAGTTAAGGTAATACTGAGACTAGCAGAAAGCAGCTGCGTTTCGTTCGACCCACCCTGTTTCAAGATGGCCGATTTTAAGTTCTAAATATTTTTTCCAACCTTCCTACGAAGATTCATCTTCTGTCTTTCGATCTCAGCCTCTCACTATCTCAGCTTGGCCGTGCACTATCTTGGAGGGGACTGGAGGAGGCTACAACTGAACCAGGGTTAGCAAGAGGCCCTCTCTCCTGAGTGTATATGACAGCATGCTTGAGCTGCACACCTAGCTAGAGACATTTCTCATGTGCAGAATTCGTACGTGTTCTGCTTGCAGGTCGTTGCACCGGTCACGCAGACTCTCAGGTGAGCTGACAGGGTTGGGCGAAGGAGGGGGCGAGTCGGGATGGCGGAAGAGGAAGATTTTCCAGAAGAGCTGACGAGGAAGGTGGAGGAGGTGACTTCCAGCATCCTGGAAGTGGACCAGGTGATTGGGGCCTATGCTTCCATTCCGCCCAGCGACGTCTTGGCGCAGGTCAGTCACACACATCATCACGCACGACCACTGCCTGCAGTCACATGCAGGGGTGTATTACCCAATAGGCCGAGTAGGCATGTGCCTAGGGCAGCAAATTTTAGGGGGCGGCAAAAACGTCATGGAGGCAGGAAATTTTATCGAGGAGAAAATTTTGACATCACTGGTCACGTGCAATATAAATGTGACGGGGTCTGCCTCCAAAACCTTGGAATGCTCTTTGATCACTGGAGTGTTATCTGGTACTACCAGTGCATATAGAGCCATTCTATGGCATATGCATTTTTTGTTACTTATTGGAAAGTTAATGGACACCATTAACCATAGGCACCCAAGGGATTTGGAAGCTAAGCCTAACCAGATGGAATATACTGTGCAAAGTTGTGGGCTGTTCACAGGCCACTTTTGTTGTTGTTGAATTTTCTTATTGGTAGGAAGTTGTCATAACCTGCACTTTTATTTGTAGCTCAAGCCATTGGACAGGGCCAAGTATGACCTGGTGTCAGTTTATGCCCTCAACTCACTCTTCTGGAGTAAGTATAATCAACTTGCACATTTGCAGCAGATTTGTGAGCAGTTCATTAGTTTTGTTTCTGTGTGAAAGGGGACCCCCAGAGCAGATGATGCATTATTGTTTTATTCTTCTAAGGTTACTGGGTGCTTGTATTGGGGTCAATAAAATGAAACCCGTTCTTGGCTTCTAGAGAGGATACTATTGAATGTAGGGACTTGGAATTTCTACCACGGAAAGATATTACCAATACCTTCTAAATGCATAGGTAAGTTCTTTCACGCCCATACCAAGAATGCCGCTGCAGCCAATCCAAGATGGCGTGCGCACTGTCGAGCATACCCAAGCGAGATCAGCGCATTGTTTTTCCATTTCTGACAGCCAAGGGTATTGGTACTATCTTTCCATGGTAGAAATTCAAAGTCCCTGCATTCAGTAGTATCCTCTCTAGAAGCCAAGAACGGGTGTCATTTGATTCACCTTATAGAAGTAAACGTTGGAGACTTGTAGTTGGTACGAGCCAGGTTAAATTCACCATTTAGGCCTACACTTATCATCCACTTTGGACATACATGTGATGTTCATGTGACCTGCAAGTGACGTCAGCAAATTATTCACCTTTTCACTTGATCTGTGCATAGTTTTGTCTCAAATTCCATAGTGCCATTGAGTATAATAATACAGGGTGTTTATTGTAACTCTGCAAAGACTTTCAGGGGTAATAGAGGGGACCAAGACAAGTATTTTTGACATAGGAACCCATGTCCGGAAACGC
>JYFJ02006222.1:0-20620 GCA_000934665.2 Catajapyx aquilonaris | reverse complement strand
CGTCCCCCCCCCCCCTCCGCCCCCGCACCCTACTTCTTGAATAACATCCCCCTCCCCACTTATTGGCAAAAAAAAATGTCAAATGCAATAAAAAAATAATTGCACATTGTCATCAAATTCATTTTTGGCTATTTACAAAAGATTAAAAAAAATCAATGGCAGATATGCGCAACACATGTGTACAGAGCAATCATTTACATATTACAGTGTGGAGGCATGCTGTAACTGCTCTGATAATGCTTTTACTTCCTGCTCCAGGGTTGTATGCAAACACTGGTTTTTCTCTCTTAGAACTGCCATCCCCTTCCAGCTTCCAACTCTGGACTAGGGAGAGGCTTTGTAATGCAATTATTTCAGATGGTCTGGAGGGCAATTAATGCGGCACTTCCTGCTTGTCTTCGGCCAGGTTCGCAACAATAGTGCGCAATAACCAGGGTATGCAATCATGTTAGCGGATGGACAAACATTGGCCTGGTTAAATAATTCAGGGGGGCTCCCCAATTGCGATAACCTCCCCCCTCCCAAATAACCAGTGTAAATAAGTAAACCAGCTCCCTTCCCGAACCGGTTACATGAAAGGTACTACAACAAAAAAATGAAAAATAGCCAAGGACATAAGTTTAGGGATGATCCCAACAAGGCCTCCCTTCTTCCAAACCCCACCCTCCACAAACACTACAGGTGTAAATAAATTTTAAAAAAAGGGAGAGAAAAAGAGGAAGAGCATGGAAGCGCTCAAAAAAAATAATTAATAAGTTCATGAACCTCCAACGCACATTTTAACTCACAGACACATGTACACACAACAGCAAAAACCTTGGGAGTTGGCATAAAAAAAAGGCACATTGAATATCAACCGGCCTTCACCTCCTCAGACTTCCTAGAAACTATTTTCCGTCGTACCACTAGCTTCACGATTTAAAAAAAAACTGCAAGCGCTCCTAATTATGGCAATTTTCAATCGCACTAGAGGTCAACTTGACCACACTACATTTATCTGCCGGAGCAAATAAGTCGCTGATAGTTTGCAATATTTTATTATTTTCGTCAACTTGCTTGGAACTGACGGGGCTGTAATATGCTGCGTTTGTCATGTCTGGCAAAGCATGAGCATTTTCCCTCTCCCGTGACACTAGTTGACATGAAAAAGTGTTCCCAAACAGGTGGGTAAACATGGACACACCAGTTGTTAATGCGCTTCTGAACTTTGTGGATTACGCCACACAAACCGACACAGGCCATAACATTAGAAATCAATAGAGTAATTGTAACGCACATCCCAGGATCAATAGCAAACTTGGATAAACTGTGGAACCAACTTATTTTTGGCTGGGCCTAGCGCTCACTCCTACCGCTCGGTACATGGTCATTACTTACAAAACACAATAAAATGACGCTTACATTGCACCTAATTGACAGCCAAGTTAGCATTCGCCTAAATGATGCAGCTCTGACATGCTCAGTATATGAAATGTGATTTACGTTCCCTTTCCAAACTACTTGAGCAATCCTAAGCTGTCACTGCATCTAATATCGTCAAGACCCAGTTTCAAATGTTTGATAGCAGAACACAGAATTCTACGGATATTGGCATATGCAAATTTTAACCACCTCCAAGCATGCTTTCAGACGCTAAGAAATGTCATGCAACTCAACGAATGTCACAGGCCACGCTTTACGTAAAGCGGCAATCAATACAACATTGATTATAAAGTAGTTCAAATTGTTAACAACCCTTGTTCTTGAAGAGTTGGGATAAAAAGTTGGGATGTTAGGTTCTTGCAGATTGTGTTTCTGCACGAGTCTTTCACAGGATCGCTACTCAAGGCATCATGAAACCAAAGGGTACTTATTTTGCAAGTGCACACACAAAATGTTCAAATTTAACGACTTGTACAGCATATAGGTTATTTATTATTATTATTTTAGCTTAGAAACCTGGAGACATTTTACAGAATTACACTCACAAGAATACATTCATTACCAAGGCTCATCGTGACTTATAAGGAGAATTATTTGCCAGACTATTTCGCTGATTTTTTGATAAATATTTGCGTGCACATTTCAATGCTTTTGAGAGCATATTACCTGACAATTTATCTCTTCAATATGCAGCGTGCCTGATTTTGTTTAACTAATGCATGCTTTTGCACCTTAATTTACACCAATCCAGTGCTCAAGGAATTTTACTGCGAAATAATGTTACATTAGTTCTGAGAAATATTTCGACATAAATTCCCGCAAAATTACTTGCAGCTCAATGTCTGCGATTGCATCACGGTACCTTCCCAAAACATCGCTAATAGCAACAATATCTGTCTTTCCAGGTAGGCTACACTTCATGCGGAAACAGTCGCTGATATTGTAACATCACAATTCTAGAGACAAATCCTCGTTCTCTGCCCATCAAGACACTGCAGAAAAGATGCCAAATGGGTCATCACGAATACATTTTTGGACGCTACTTTCTTATGGTTCATTGAAAGGATATTTGAGGCAAAACGCTTCCATCGCACCACTTGGGAATCACTCGACTAACGTCACAGAAAACTAAAATCTAATTTCCTATCGTTGAGTCAACATATTTCGAGCTCAATGAATCAATTCCACGGTGCAGGCGTCTCAACGACGGGCACTAGGCCTAGGCCAGCCCAGAATTTCCGTTAGCATGAATGATTGCGTACACTAATAGCACGGTTAAATACACTGTTGAGCCTAGTTATACGGTATCTTTAATTCTGCATTGTTTTCCTCCTTTCACTTTGCCTTTCCGATCTCTGATACAATCACGAGTAGCCTAGGGTTTGTGCTGGCATATTTTTTCTCGTGGTCCCTAATGGATTTAGTCAATACCAATGGTCAACAATAAATAAAACAGTGGGGAGGCCAGTGAAGGCGAGATAATGTTTTTCTGTATCGTCGGATCCCTACTGATCACGGCCCACTAGTGTTCTTCAGTCACAACCAATTCACTTTTAAACCTTTAAATGTTTAACTGTAACAACTTTTCCCATTTATGTTATGGTTTTTAATCACTTTTCACCCTCATAATTCACCCCCAGATGCCAATGCATCACGATCTCTCTAGGCCCTAGCCTAAGTGGCAAGATGGCAACCCTTGAAAAGCTCAGACTTGTTGCAAATGGTTTTAATTCGTCTCTCACACGTTCCCTGCACCAACCTACGCAAAATTACTATCAATGTTAGTTAAAATATGTCGTTTACTTGGCTGTGTGTACCAGCTTGGTCTTCACGTCTGATGTATAAGTGCAAAAATTGTGCGTACATGTAAACTTCATTAGTACAGTCAAAGTTGAGCTCATTAAGGTATCTGTACTGTGGTACACATCAGTTCTTGATGTACAGTTCACTCGGTATGTCCCGATGCGTTTTGTCAGTACCTTTCATGGGTTTGCAAAAACCGCGAATGACACCTAACATATCTAGAAGCAACATTGCAGCTTAATTCATCGTTAATACTACTGTTCGACGAACCGACTGTTAACCCTAATGTGCGACTACCCGACCTGCCTGCACCAGACCTACTTACGACTATGCACATGTAATCAGCACATATTAGAACACAAGCAGTCATGAAATTAACATTAAACTGCAACATTTAACATTAAAATTGAAGCAGTTCTATTCCTTCTTAAAAAATGATGACAACCCACAATCCCGCCTCCGCAAAAAAAATTCGTTCCAATCCATTCTGTCCTATTCGAACATATCCAAAAAGTTTCGAACCTATTCGAACTTGATTCGAACCATCACTTATTTTTGACACCCAAATTATTTTTCCTTACCTGCTGTTCTTAAGTCCCCCCCGTTTCTCAGCTCCGATGGGGTATTTTCCTTATATATCCTCTGCTCCTTCTTAATCCTTCCCCCCCTTTTGGATTATATGTTCCAGGGGAAGAGAAGTTGTCCCCGGTGTAAGTGTGTGTGTCTATCCCTCAGAACGAGAGAGACGAGAGTTTAGGTTCAAAAACTAAAGATGGCGGACACATTTGGGCTCGGTGTGACGGGGTCCACACGACTGGATCCACGGACCGGGGGACGGGATTAAACTCGAACCCAGCCCAGGGTTCGTCGCAGGGTTGAGATCCGCTTGTGTGGAATTTAACAACCGGATAGTACGCATCGGGTTCTAAATATGATCGTACCAATTATGATATTAATAAGAGGTAATTAAACGGGGTTGTTAACAAGCAGATCATATCAGTAAACACCTCAACAGCAACATTGTGGACCAATCAGATGCACCAACATATTCCTGGTAGCCAATAGCAAACTGGCTGTTTATACGTGCGCATGCGTACGTTTGTGTTGCTTGAAGGTGTAAACTGTGGCGTCAAAATTTCCAAGATGGCGTCAATTTGAGGTCGATTTTTTTTCCTTTTTTTAATTATTCGAAATTGTACAACAGGACGCGTCGAGGAGGGAAAAAAATGCCGGAGGATTTTATCGACGCGTTTCTACGCTACGGGCTGTTCCTTGGGGCGATATTCCAGCTGATTTGCATTGCGGCAGTGGTCGTGCTGCCGGACAAGGGAGACTATGGGTCAAAGGTCAGCTCAGATAAACATCTAGTACCAAAAAGGTGTCACGCACAAAAAAAAAATTGACATTCAAATGTTCAGTTGTTACCAGTTAAAAACAACCTGATTTGTAATGAAGCATTAATTCTCAATGCTATTGTAATGTTTTGCGAGAGCGTACTGTATTGTAATGCGGTGGTCACTTTTTTTTTTCAAGGATGGAGACATGAGTGACGAAGAGATCTCGGAGCAAGGCAGTCCGCACTTCACGCCCCATCGGCCTCACACGCATCAGAGACGGAAGCAGGAGAAAAAGAAACGGCGGTAGTCCGCAGTTGAGCGGAGGATAAATTAATGCCATTCCCCCCAATCTTATGATTCTTCCATCTTCTCTAGTCACTCAGATTCTTGGGTCGCAACCTCGGTGATGTCATTCCAGTGTGTATACAGCTTTCTGTTTTGTAATTTGCATATTTTGTACACTTATGTTAGTCCTTATTGTTGGGAATAAACCTTTTCTCGTATGTATTTGTTTTTTGTTTTTTTTATCATTTTTGAATGGCTAATTGTAATGTACAGTGGTGGAACGTAATGGATATCCACAAGTATCGCCACCTGGGGGAGATTTTACTTTGCTTCATGTAAAGGAAAAGCTCAGCCAGGAGGCGATACTTGTGGACATCCAGTAATTTCCACCACTGTACGAAACAGTTTTCTACATCAAAACTACGCAGGTACGACATGCATTCATTCGATTTCCTGAAACTTCTCCAGTATTGGACATTAATCGCATCGTACTACTAGCGACGTTTTTCCAAAGCGGCAGAAGGAAACTTGCTCGCATGCATTGCTTCTGCTGCTTCGGAAAATGTCGCTAGCATGGTACGATGCGATTAATGTCCAACACTGTACCAACAATGCGTAAGGTAGTTCTGACCAAATGTCACGCCAACCACTGCCAATAAAAAGCGAGGGTACTAGATAATTGAAGAGTACGGAGGTTATATGGTACCATCCTTTATTACAATCACAAAATGAACTAGTTGGGTGCACACAGAAAATTCAACACCCCCAAATTATTTTTTACCCCCGTCATTACAGCACTTTTGTCGATTTTGCCCAATTTCCCCAACTTTTCAGAGATGGCTTTAAATATTTATAAAAACAAATCGCATGCTCATGATATACCTCCTGGCATCAGATATAATGTTGCGTAAACAATAACTGCGTTAGGGGGGATAATACATGGGGTTACCTGTAACTACCTGGAAAATCATGTCACGGGGGGAGTCAAAAATTTCAAAATTATTTTAAATTCGTCGACCAATATAAAGGAGCAAATACGAACACCTGACAATTTTCATTTTAGCATTATTTCTTTTTGTTAAACGAATGCTTCCAGGTAGTCAAGCCAGCTACAATTTCATATAACCGCACTTCAACACACTTGAAAATTTATTTTTGCAGGCGTTAAATGGCATTATCTTCTAGAATTCTTGCAATGCAAACCCACACCTAACACTTTTTTTTTTTGGTTTTTTTTTTGTAAAGTTTTCTTGAAATCTGCACTGTGGAATCAATTTGGGACATGGCTCATCAATACCTCTCTTTTCTATCCCTCCCACTTGAAATCATTATTATTTTTTTTGCACATGTCAGCACTTTGCACCAAAAAAAGAGATGTGTATATTGGATGTCACTTTAAAAATTAACCATTATCTTGGCAACTTTGCACCATATCCTGACTCCACCTAGCAGTGCTTCGAAGTTTCAATTTGCTATACTTAGAAACATTAAAGACAAATTAGACATTACTTGACCTGTACTTGGAGCGAACAAGCAGCTTGGTAATTAGTTATTGATAAAATAAAAAAGGCAAATTTTGCGCATTACTTCAAAGTCATTGTTTCCCGATCGATTATTATTATTACATTGCTTGTTTGTTCTCCAGGCATCAGCTGATATTGAAAATTCTATGTTTGCTCAATGAAAAACACAAAAAGAAAATTATTGGAACTAGATTAATACATTTTTTTCTTTTCTTCATATAAACAAAAAATCAAACTCTGTTAAGATGCTTATGTTTTAGAAGGATAAACTGCAGTTCTTTTTTTTAAATAGGGGCCCACTTTATAATATGTTTTCCTTCTGATAAACTGTGCTTCTTGATTATTCACGTTATTAACTATATTTGAAAAGCAAGCTACATACTTGACTATGATAGATACTTCATTTTTTGTATATTCCCCAGAGAAAACACAAAGAAAAAAAAAATCACGTAAGACTAAATCGCGAACCTCAATTTTTTAAAAACTGTAACTAAAACGATTTACTAAAAAAATTACTTGCGTTGCAGACACGGTGGAAAAAAAGGGCGCAAAAAAACAAATGCTACACTAAACACCAGTTTACAATTTCCCAACACGTTACTACTACTTAAAAAGTTTAACAGCATTTTTTACTCATGGTTCTTCAACGACAAGTGCAATGTGAAATTCTCCACAAAAAAAAATTATTATAATTGTCAAACTTAATACAAAAGCCTTTTTCATTACATATTTTTAGGCAGTGGGGAGAAAAAACTGGTTCACTTTTACTTTGTAGTTTACACGTCACAACAATCAATCATTTGACATAAAATGGATTGCTTTGCAGAATAACGTTAATTAATGCTCCACAAAAAAATTGTTGCCTCCGCTCGCTTTTCTTTTCACCCATGTGTTTACGCTTTTCAAAAATCACCCTCGAAAATTCACTGCCCTCAAGAAATCTAAACCTATGTATTCTTGCCCCGCTTTAATCATCTCCTTGCTCATTAACATGGAGATCGCCAGGGTCACGAGAGAAAAAAAAACCTAAACGAAACAAAATCTTCTGGCGTGTTGCAGTGACAGGTTCCTTTTCCATTGTAATAAAAGATACAGTAAGAGCACAAGTTTAAGCCTACAAATGTTCATTTCAGTAAATTTTCCTTTTTTCTTTTTTTTTCCCAGCTTGCTTAAATTCTACACAAAGAGACACGAAGAGTTCAGTTAAAGAGTTTCATCATCATTTCATCATCATCATCATCTTTCATCAATCATGTAAAGTTATCCCTAACCTAAATAAATGGGAACAAAAAAACAAATACAAACATCGGTTTTTTTCAAAAACTCACAAAGTTTGGTAGGAAGTGGGCCCCCTTTTCTTTTACCAGTTTGAAAAATTTATTCATGCAATCAGTTTGTCTTTCATTTTTCATCTTCATTGCAACACAGTTAGTTGCTTTCAAGATAAAGTCCGACATTTTCAAAAACTGCAAACTCACAATCGTTAGATCAGTTCTACATTTTTCTTTTCATTCATTTTTTTTTTTTCTTCATGTGCATTGCATCTGCAAAAAGTCACCTTTGATAACTTTTCAAAGAGCTGTCAACAGCATTTTATGTGAATCATTTCCGTTGGGGAAAAAAACACAGCAGTGTCTCAGTTTATTATTATTTTTTGGGTTAGTTTTAGTCACTCAAACAAGATCTGGCCTGTCAAGCTAATGGCCATATTCTCATTTAAAAATTGGGTTTTCATCGCGAAATATCCCTCAAGTTTATACCTTACTACTGGTGAAGTCATGTCCATGGCTTTGTATACAAGTTTAGCTGTAACTTCTTTTCATTTAGTGTGGCTTCTTTTAAACCTCCATTAAAATATCGCTTTTTTTTTTCAGCGTAAAACCACCCATTTTTAGCATGAAAAAAATATCATTTGCCTTGCACTTATGAGGCATTTGTGTGGGCTACAAAGTCAGCTTTTTAATATATATCCATTAAAAATCATGTTGCACTGTTAAAAGTTGCAGTGCTGCAAAATCATGCAGGACCATGTCCTGGCTGGCGGTACGTGTGTGTAAAGTTTCATGTGTATTTAAATTATTTTGCGTTCCAGTTGCACAAATAGGGAGAGCCAATATATATATATTTTTTGTCATCAATGTGAATGCACTTTTCTGGGATTTACCTTACACCAAAAAACTTAGGTCTTGATGCCAAAAAGCAGAAAGTGCAAGTCCTAAAATATCCAGTCCATTGGCACCTTACATTATTATTATTTTTTTTCAACCTCCCTATTATTAACTCTTCTGGTGAGGGGGATGGCAGTCGTCACTAATAGTGATCACGCTCCCCCTCCCCATACACAACTTTGAAATCACTCATGGTCTTTGTTTGCCCCTCAGCTGTCACCAAACAGTGCAAAACGCCACCTGGTTTAGAAGTAACAGGGGGATAAACAAAGCACATGATGGTCAACAACTTTGGGCTTATTATAAACCTTTGTAACAAAATAACAAACATAGAAAAATATACTCCATGTTTTTCTCTCTCTCCCTCTCCCTCCCTCTCTCTCTCTTTCTACCATTCTTTTTATCCCCCTTTGTTCCCCCCTCCCTTCCCAACCCTTACTTAATATACCCCGTTATCGTGTCTTGTTTGAACTATCACTTGGTTTCTTAAACGGTCTACTTGCGAGTGTTCCAGATGTCTCCACGTTTTTCCCAGCCCTGATTAAACTCTCACGACGACTCACTCGTTGGCAGAAACTACATCTGGTATAATGTCCGGACCATCGCCCCCTCCCTTTTCAGCCACTGCATCCTTGGTGACCATAGTTTCCTTTGAGGGCACCATATCCTTTGTAGCCACTGAGTCCTTGGAGGTTTCTGTTCCTACGGCGACGTTATCGTCCACATCCTCGAATTGCTCAATTGCAACTTCTGGCTCGCTCTCTTCACTCCCTGCGTCATTGTTGCAGGAAGGGCCATTGGCGGATGTTGCATCACCACTGCCATTCTGCTTCAGCAGGTGTGATGGGACAGCAGACCTGCTGTTGATCAGAAATGTTTAAATGGGTCAACGGTACTCTACATGTCGTAATGCTCCAAAACGGGCATTCTAAAATATTATTCACAGCGCTCACTCCACATTTGGAAGTGCAGTTTCTTTTAGACTAAAGTAGAAAGTATGAAACACTTTAAATTGTCAACATACATGCCGTTAGGTGTGTCGACTGTCATCCCACGCCCCTTGCTGTCCTTCTTTTCAGTCTCTTTGTAGACAGTCTTTTTGTTAGGTATGAGTTTCTTCTTCCCATTGGACGGCTGAAATGAAAGAAAAAAAAATATTAAGAAACTGACAAAGAAACAAAAATATTACACTCATTACAAAACACCAGCAAATTATGCGAATGACCCACCAGTAAAATTTGAGTAAAAGGGTCAACCTTGAATGCAAACCTTGCACCACCTGGCAGAAACTAGATTTCATAGGAAAAACTTAAAACAGCGGTGAAAATAATGCATATTTCTTCAGCTTACGTTCCCATTGGATCTCAATATGACAAAATAAGCCGACCTCACTTGTGCAATTCCTGTTTTGTCGAAAAGGTAAGGTGCCACCAATTCCAGTGACACATTATTAACAAAACCTGTGATGAGCTTGCACAATGCACTAATTTTGGAAATATCTTTCTCAGTATTACTGACAAAATAAAATTCCCATATGCACAAGATGATGCTAAAAAACTCATAGCTAGTGATACGTACCACGTTATTGACAGGCATCTTCCGTCCCCGGAAAGCTCCAGTTCCTCCCCCCCTCTGGCCAGCTCCTACTCTCATGGGTGTGTAGGATGGCCTTCCTGACATTCCAGCAGGTGGTATACCATAATTCCCCATGTGCTTGTGTTGGTATCCCCAGCCCTGATGGGGCCCTACATTTGTCACCTGTAATGGAGTCCCATCCCGTCCGATATTCCCTTGCGGATGGTGCGGATGGTGTGCATGGTGCGGGTGGTGCGGATGATGCGGGTGGTGGTGGTTGTGACCACCTCCACTCCCTGCCCTATGCCCACTGCCATTTCCTGCCCTGTTCCCACCTCTTCCACCACCACCTGGATAGCTCCCGTAATTGGGGCCCCAGCTGCCGACAGTCACTCCAGCAATCTGGAGCTTGCCTCCTGACAAGGGGACAGGCCTGCGACCAGGCATGTTATTGCGCCCTGTCCTTCCATCATACATAGGATGATGGAACGGGGGTGGGACATCCCGTGGGGGTGGAGGCGGGATCATACTGTATGACTGAGTTGGAAGTCCCATTCTCATGGCTGCAAAAGAAAACAAATCATCAGCATTATGACAAGAATATCTTTCCTAGCCTCGCATTTTTTCTTTCTATGAAAAGGTCTACAGTACTGACTCCCACCCTGTCTGAGTTACCATAGATAGTGTACAAAATCAATTGCTTGAAACTGTTCCGTGAACAAGAGGAATAAACTCACTTGGCAAGGGATTTATAGCAGTCGACCTGGCAAACCTGGGCTCCATCCCCTCAAGTATGGCCTTCTTCATCTTGTCAACCTTTGCATGCAGTTCATACTGGCAGTCACACAGTTCATACATATCCTTGGAAATGGTGGCTTTGTGCAGCTTGGCATGGAAGAGTTTACCATCGAAGAACAGCCAAGGGCAACACATGAGCCATGGAACAGGAGCCCCACACGCATCATTGGCCAGCAGTGCCATCTCTATCCCCTGCGTGAAAAGAGCTGCCAACTGGACACCCCTGACTGACACCACAGGAAGCTGAAGCTCTTGCAAATCCTGTGCGTTCATCAGCTCAGGGGAGAAGGCCTGGACTATGAAGGCATCCAGCTCATGCCTGTGAAGCACACGACATGCTGGGTACGACACGATGTACCTGTAAACAACAACGAAAAAAACATTTCAATGTCTATGCAAATAGTTTATATTGAATTGATTTTTTGACATGCGTACTAGCCTATCAGCAGTGAAATGTATCAACTGGGCCCTTTATGCAAATCTTACACCCAACCCAAACATGGCCCACTATCAGATAGGCACAGTATTGTCGACCCACCAACCACATCAGGGTCAATGCAATAGTTTATTCACATCTATGCAGAGAAAAACTCGTACAGAATCAGCCATTGCCTTACCTCAAGACACATGCCATGACAAGCATATGCTGGGGAACATAATCCGGGCAAAGAATCAGTTGAGTGTCTGACCTCATGCAGGTAAGAAATGCCCTCAGTCGTCTTCTCTTGTCATCCACAGCAGACCTTGTGACAAAAATCATCCCCTGATCAGTTTGTGTCGATGCCATGGGAAATGCACGTCAACCACTTTTTGAGTGGCAAACGTGTAAGACAGTATTGTAAGCTAAACCCCTTTTGTTTGGACTAATAAATCCCTGAACTACTTTCTGTCTTGTACATTTTCAGTAGCATTCAACCCCTGCAATATCTACAAGAATTTAATTGATGCGTTGCAAGATGAGACGATAGGAAGTTGCAGGCCCACGTTGGAAAAAATTTGTCAAGCTAATTACGGGAACATCATGATTGAACAAAGTAAATGGAACAGTAACCTGAGGCTTACCCAAACCAAAGCTTTTGAACAGTAGGAACAGCCCATCCGATAGGCTCAGCAGGTACATGGTCAGGATGTTGCAGTGGATTACTCTTGGACCAGACCCACTCCTTGACCTTGACCTCGGGGATGTCCACCTTACGTTCACTCTTCCCCTCTGCATGCTGGTTTGAGAGGTAGATGTAGTGGTGCAGGTTGAACAAGATGGCATACACCATCTGACGAACTGGACGATAGAGAATGTGTATGTTTGGAAGCTCTTTGCTTGCTTCTTCCTCCATCAGTACCGAAAGCTTGATCTCCCCCTGTAGATAAGAAAGGAAAAATTCAATTAAACTACGGTTTTTTGAGCAGCCTTAGTGAAATTGGAATGCCCCATGCATCAGCTTAAAATTCCCTTATTCTGTTGCTAAATTTTACAAATTAATGTTTTGCAAATGGTTAAAAGCAGTGAAACAAGTTAAATATGTGCCACCTTCTGCAATATAAAAACTGCATTATAATGTACTAAGTAAATGATTGTGCCAGAAAACTGTATATGACAACCTTAATTTTTGCAAGAGAACATCACCAATTGGCACTTACACTAGTGCAGATGCACCTAGGTGCAAAATATTTCCCGCAGTGGTTTACATGACTGGGACAAAACTTGTTAATAAATGTTGCAGTTCAGATTGAGAACAGTCAGCATTAATGTATACTTCTGTTCACACCCAGAACTACTTTTAATCTCCTTCCATGTGACAACCATGGTGGGCAAAATTATGCCGTCCATGGTGCTTTTAAGGAAGAAATTTTGTAGTGTCAGTACTCACAGCCCTTGTTAAAGCTGACAAGTCGCTCATGCAACTACATCAGTAGGTAATCTCATACAAGCATAGTCCTCTTACTTGATTGAGTATCTGGTAGATGTAAGGAGACATGAGGCCCTTCTGATGTCGCTCACTTGCTGTGCGCATCACCTCAGGTGGTACACTCAGCATCTTGGTAGCCTTCAAATTGGAGTTGCAATTACTGTCAATGCCATTCTTAACGTTGCTCTGGGATAATCCAGAGGATCAGATGTTACAACTGGCCTATTTCAACACAGTCTGTGGTACTCACGTTCCCTCTCTGCGATTGTGTGTTCCAGGACACATCTGGAGTCAGCCTGTTGGGAGAGGCGGCACTGGAACTGCTACTGGAACTTGATGAACTCAGCAAGTGGGCACCATTGACTGCATGCTGTGGACTCGCTTGCGCTGTGGCACTGGTGCCGGTTGAGACGGTAGTAGTAGGCTCCTTCTCACCAGCTGCAATAAACCACATATTGAACATGTAACATGACAGTTCGCATCAGATGAGTTTCGATACCATATTACATCATATACATGTAACATGTCAATTGAGTTAAATCAATGTGGCAGCTCAGATTGAGAATAGAAAGCATGGAAAAGCCCTTCTTTTCACACCCAGAACTGCTTTTAGTCTCCTTCCATTTGACGACCACAGAAAGTTTGATGATCCCATCCACGGTGCTTTTAAAGGAAGGTGGCCCCTTACCTAAATTTACTTAACAGGTGACTGTTCATGTTGTGACTTTCCTTAACAGCTATGGTAGCTGGATGCACAATTTTTAGAGTAGGATTGTTTACTACAGGTGGCTTACAATGAATATAAGGACACTACAAAACAGGTACGTGGCACCATCAATTTTCCTGAATGTGGATGTTTAATAATAATAACGAATAACGTGTTCTGACCTATCTTCTTCTCTTCTTCACCCGCAGCTTTCACTACTTCTTTCCCATCCGTTTCTTGCGGTGTATCTGGTGACTCGATTACAATCTCTGGGGCCAGCTTGGTTCCTGAAGTGGCTACCTTGTAAGCTGCCAGGCTGTCTTTCTGAGGAATCAAGAAACAAGAGTGAGCCTCAATCGTCATGACCCAAAGATTTCCCAAACTACCTCGCTTTCTGCTGTTTCAGATGCAAATTTGATGGTGCTCTCTGGTTTCTCTTCAGTGGTCTGATTCTGGGAAGAGGACTTTCCACTTGAGGATGTTTTGTTTGCGTTGCGTCGATTTCCACCTGAACGAGAGTAGTTACAATTATAATTCACAGTTACAGAAAATTCCTGCATTCAAATCACAATGTTCCGTTACTGTTAAATCTGCTCTCGAAAAATTTTCTACCGTCACATTTACACTTGAAATATCTCAGAGCTGAGTGTCAGTGTTACAATTTAATGCTCATTCTAATACACATGACATTCAGAAATCATGCCATTCCATGATCTGGATTACACCTCATAATTTTAAGGATTGGAATGAATGTAATGGATTACCTCCAGATAGGGTAGGGTTGTATCTAAGGAATCCATCCTTGGTACCATTGATGTAATACTGCACACAGTGCTTGAAGCGTCCAATCCTTGGGTCAGAAGGGCCGAAAATTTGTTCACCAATAGCATCTAAGTTGTCAGTGGAAGGAAGGGACCGGACAAAAGCAGCCACCGATTTCAGCATGGACTCCCGACTGACCTATAATTGAAGAACACAAATAATGCCATTTGTTCATAGCGAGTAAACAACATTCATATATTCAATGTTACAGCTCAGATTGAGACCAGTAAGCACACATAAAAATCTCCTGATCACACCCAGAACTGTCTCAATCTCCTTCCCGTTGACAACCACAGTAGGTAAAGTTATCACAACCATGGTGCTTTTTAAGGAAGGTCATGCAACTGCGACACCAAGAGACAAATTCCTACTTACTCCCTTGGTTTGACCAGGCTCGTTGCACACTTTCTTGTAAAATGCAGATAGGTCGTCATCTGTGAGCAAATAGTTGCCAAGGAGGGCTGCGAAGACACACATGCGGACTGGATTTAGGTCAAGACCCTTGGCCACTTCTCTCAACATGTATTCTTTGGTCTCCAGAGATCCCTGAAAGTAGAAGACAATCACTGACATTAGTAAACCAGATCATAAGCCTACTTCTTGGAGTTATGATCAAGAATAGAAGCGTACTTTGTAAGTCAGCTTGAGTTGTTCAGAAGAGAAGTAATGTGGCGGGTCGAAGACAGCGTACTCAGCATCTTCTGCCAGAAGGCCATCGAAGTTGTTTTCTCGGCAGTATGCAATGACTTCCTGATGGTGGTCATCCATGGTGCACATCTGAAATTAAATTTAGCATGAGCAACACCGCAACTGCTACTCAACTTGCTACTATTATTATTTTGGATTGCATCCCTAACTGGTAGGAGGAACCTGATGCTATGTCACTGAGAGTCACTACAAATGTATATTCCGAGTTTCTAAGTGAACTGTACAATATTTTAATGCTGCGAGATACACGCAATTCGTCCAAATGTTACAGTACGCTTAGATTTTAGCTTTTTGTTCCCAGGACAGGTAAAAGTGACATTTTTACAATATTATAAGCACTAAAACTTTGTAACTTACCACAGCAACATTGAGATGCCTGAGTGCCATACGCAGACAGGTCCTCAGGCAGACGGGGGCCACCCACCACACCTTGGGTGGGGGCGTTCCCTTCAAGCCAATATGCTTCAAAACCTGGTTGACGTTCTGCCTGACAGCCTGCTGCCCCTTGATCCAGTCGGCCATTCGCTCCTGTTCCAAGCATCCGTTGAAGAAGACTGCGAATTCAATTTGGTTGGTCTGTATGGCATTGACTAGGACTGCCAGGAACTGCACCATTCGATTCCACTGCCCCCCACATGCCCAGTCAGAGAAGTATCCTCCGTACAGCCTGTCCAGGCAGCACTCCCCGTCTACTACCAGGCAGAGGCGTCCCCTGTATGGGGTGGGGACTGGAGCACCCCCACCCTTTCCTCCCTTCTGGTAGAGTCTGCGCTGGGTGGAAATGAAATTTCGTCCAATCTTCAGAAGATCCACGGGGACCGCAGCTCCAGGGAGTTGGCTCTGTATGAATGTCTGTAGGTCTTGAATTCCCATGTTTGTTGTGTTTCAAAGATATGTAAAAGTTTTCTCCCCCCTCAATTTAGGGTCAATTTAAAAAAGTCTGGCCAAGATCATAATTATGGTTTCCGACGCATTTGTTTCATCATGAGATTTAATATGTCGAATGTTTTGATGCGGTGTGGTGAAGAATTCACATGGCTGAATGTGTTGTATTGTTCCAATTTACTGCAAAGAAGAGGAACTTCATTAATGGACCTGTCTATAGATAACTGGTAATACAAGCTACATAGTTACAGCTTTCTTCATATGCAACAAAGTACATTGGCAACTCCCTAGAATTCACACGTGCATCGGATATTACAGAAGGACTTGTGGAACCCATAAAAAAATTACACAAGAAGACAAATTGTCATACAGTGCATGTCATATTGGTGGCAGTTACAGTGAACGTTCATAGCTAAAACTACAATAGACTATGTACCCAGGCCGCACTTAAAACATATACAAATACGTTATAACAACCACAAAATAAGTCGGACTACTAGATGATATCTCTGCCACAGCTCCTAGTTTCCTCTTCTACTAGAAGTGCAACTGTTTTATGCCACTCAGCTGGTCTTATATTGCATGAACGTTATTTTACTGATAATATCCACCTGTTCAGAAACATATGCCTGAACCAGAGCTTGCAATCCAATAGATGGTACAAGTAATGCCCATATGAGACTGAGTCATTGCTTCTGTAAATGAGCAAATCTATAAAAAATTGTTACCTCTTGCTCATTTTAAGAATTTAAAACTTGCTCAGAGAGTCGGAGGAAGGTAGTAGCATTTTGCCAAAAGTTGTGAAGTGTTGACACCTGCAGGCTTCAGAGGTAATGTGGTACCATTTACAATTTAGTACCACGTACATAAACATAGTGACAATTGGCTACGCTCTCCAACGTACCACTGAACAATGTCCTTACTAAAAGAACACATAGAAAAATGCAAGCAGAAGTAACAGGAAGCAGCAACTACAACTGGCACATAAATAAATTACTGCCACCCTATAAAAATGCAGTACAATAGAAATTCCACCAATGTGGCCCATTAACGCAAATATGTTCATGAGGACTGAAATTTTACTGCATGCCGCTCCAATTTTATCCTAATTCTACAATGAATTTCATAGCTCGCATTCTATGTAAATTCTAGTAATTCTATGTATTCTAGTAAAAAACAATCAATGGAAAAATTGGCAATCCTGCTGGGCCACATTCAAGTGTGGTATAAATTTACATGTTTACTGGACGTGATGACATTGCAGTTCATACAGCCAGAGAATTCTGATGCCATAACAGGCTATAACGGCCATCCACCAACAATTAAAAGCCTCTGGAATCAATCCCATCCCATTGCTGAATGAACTGTACTTCCATGAGATGGCAGTAATTAATGGCCAAACCCATGCACAAACATTGCATTAATTCCCATATCCTCCTGTTGTGATTACCAAAGAAGGGCAACACAATATCAGAAAGAATGCCTCATCCATACTTCTTCCTTGTACATACTTTTGTCAACAAGAACACAAAACACAGGAACAGCTCTGACATCATTCTTTCCTTTCATGTCAACAATTTTGTAAATTTGAATGCCGGTTATTAAATTTCCCATCCAGGTTGCATCCTCGGCTCTGGATTGGCCAGCTGCTGATTTCATTCCCCACCCACACACCTAGTCTCTGGACCAGATAACATGTTTTGAGCATTTACAACCATGCAACCTTTGCGTGTTTCAACTGAATTGACCATACTGATCAGTTTAACTTTAGGCAGTTATTTGGAGAAGCTCATTTGAAAGTTTACATGAAATATTACCTACTACTATTAGGTTGAATGTGTGGCATGGGCATACTGGTGGTTCTGATAAATGAGGTCAGACCTCAATGTCGCCATAACAAGACAATACTTCATTTCCAGAATGGAAAGTGGGAAATTCCACATGGGATCTTCCTCACACAAGTGCTGGGGCATGTGTGCAAAAATCCCTCATGTGTTTTGTCAAGAACACCCTTCTAAACACCCTAAGTATTACCCAGGCTAATGACTTACAAGTTCTTCCACTATAAACCAATCCAAATATCCGTACTTTACCTGCATTCTCTAACAACATTGATGAACCACAAAGAACGTCTTACACTTTCTCCACCTTCAATCAGAATCATAACTAATTTCCTTGCTGATAACAATCTAAATACTTTATGTGAACTTCAGGGGGGAAGGTTTGTACACATTCACACAGGTCACTTACAGTAATATTTCTTTTGTGTTGGCCAATATTTCAGTCTTCTGGTTTTAAGTTGCATGGAAAAATACACTTATATGCAGCTTCAAATGCCCTAGAGTGACAAAATGATTCTTACCCTACGCTAGGCCTCTTAATATTCACAATGTGCTATGAAGTGGCATATGAAGGTTCCACAAACAAGAATTGAGAACGCTCCCTATGTTGCTATATTCCCGTAAGTATAATTTTCCACCTCTACGGCCAATGGAGTATTATCTGCACAACTGTAGAGCCGAAAAGAAATGTCTTGAATCCATGCTGGCACCTTTCATTTAAGACGCTTCACTTTTGGACACTCATTGGCGGAATGTCCTGTCAAGAGGCTTTCCTTTGTGAGCTGTAGCTAATGCCACCTTTGTCAAATGATCAAAATCGCATAATTCTAAAAGCCACTTGCTGATTTGGATCGGGCAATAAAGTTTGTTAAGTAACAGGCCTCATCTGTTTTGGCTTGAGTTACAATACAATACAACAGAGAGATCCAAAAAACCTGCTAACAAATTTTCTCTCAATTTAGTTCCTAAAGACAGCAACAGGCCAGTGGACATGGAATGTTTCTCTCCCCTGAGATACTCCTGAAGCAACAGCTGCAGGTGCAGCACACAACAACTGCATGTTCAACATGCCCCATACCCACATACATTCCTTATCTCCCGTATGGCTCTGGCTGGAAGTTTGGGTGGCACTCAACATTCCTGACATTGCAAGCAGCTACAGACGCAACATCCAGCTCAACAAAATCACCTCTTTATTACCTTCACAGGTGTGTTCACAAGTTTGCAAACTATTGTTTTTAAGTGAATTGGTGGCCTCTTATAGGCGGCCCGCCCTTACTTCGACCCAACGTCCTCGTTTTGTTTACAGACTCCTACTCAAAGGAAATCTGCCAAACACCCCTCTGGAACCTCCCCCTTTTCCTGCTTCCATGGCGATGCCCTCACACAGCAATATGAGTAAACAATGTCAGCCAAAAAAAGAACAATGTAAGAAACAATGAGGTCAGATCGCCAGTTCATTTTCTGCACTGTATGGCAATCCTGACTTGGCAAGAATATAATTATAGGCAGGCCACAATAACTTTCAAATGACATCATTGTTTTGTTTACCAATATGCCGAACACACCCCTGGAACCTCCCACTTTTCAAGTTTCCATGGAAATGCCCCCATGCAACAATTAAGGCATTTGTTTGGAAATTTTTACGTCAATTGTTGCACGATGGCATCTCCATGGAAACTTGATAAGTGGGAGGTTCCAGAGGTGTGCTCGGCATATTTCCGCTGACTAGGAATTGCTAAACAAAACGTTGGCGTCATTTGTCCGTTATCGTGCCCTACCTACACATCCACCCAAACCATCATTTTCTTACCTTCACTGTCAATGGTGGGCACTGCTAACTTTCGTTAACAGCTAACGATTATACATGTAACATGTCAAGAGTTAAATCAATGTGGCAGCTCAGATTGAGAATAGAAAGCATGGAAAAGCCCTTCTTTTCACACCCAGAGCTGCTTTTAGTCTCCTTCCATTTGACGACCACAGAAAGTACGATGATCCCATCCATGGTGCTTTTAAAGGAAGGTGGTCCCAGGGGCCGAATTTTAACATTTTTGTCCAGATGCAAAGTTTGCAATCCAGACTTTAATCTGGAGTGCAAATCGCTTACTTGGAGCGCTTAATTTTTAATTACTGAGTGTTTAAAAGCATAGGCAAGGCTCAGTTTGGAGTGCAGATGACAATTATGCAATACAACTTGCACCTTTGCATTCGAATATTTCGACCCCTGTAACTTGCTCAGTAAAACAATGGACATCACTAATGCTAAACAGCTAGAAATGTTAGTGGAACTATAACTTTTGGTTAGCGTGCCTACCATTCTTCACTGTGTATGAAGATGCGTTCACAAGCTTGGAAGAACAATCAAGGGGTGCTCTTCCATAATGAGGCAAGTGCCACTTTGGCGGAAAATAACTTTTCTGTGTTTTTCTGCGGTGAATGCCACCCTGCAGTTGCACTGAAAACGTGGTTGTCTTACGAGCCTCCGTTCCGAAAGTGTCAATACCGAAGGTTTTCAGCCATCACTCATGCAACGGGTCACAATGAGGAAGATGGAGGTACTTGCCTGCTTTGGAATGCCTTCTTTTGCAATTTGCTATCCGTTTTGCTACTAGCATTTTTTGAAGTGTTCTTTTGGTTCATATTGTAGTATGGTTTTTGAAATAAAATTTGGAGTGCTCAAGGTACAGTGTTGGACATTAATCGCATCATACTGCTAGCTTTTCCGAAGCAGCAGAAGAACGAATCTTGCTTGCACGGCTTGCACTATCCATAGCTTCGATTAGTTTTCCTGCCGCTTTGGAAAATGTAGCTAGCAGTATGAAGAGATTAATGTCCAA
>KZ539499.1:1708-20637 GCA_000934665.2 Catajapyx aquilonaris | reverse complement strand
GATGCAACAGAGTGATGGAATGTATGTTTACGGGCATGGGCTAGCTAGTTATGAACAAAAATCCCAAATCCCAGACCAAGGCTAGTTCCCCATTGTGAGGGTAATGTTTGTTGCCTAACTTCACAAGTTTAATAAGGCCAGGCAAGATATTCTGATTCCAAGCTGCTAATTGAAATGTGAATGTAGTGTGCATTACTGTGCCGTAAGATGTTCGAATTTGAATAATTTATTTTTTTCATAAGTAGAAAATATTTATTCAAACAATCTACACTAACTGCCTGTTACAAAAAAAAAAGGGGGGGGGGGGTCCTGAATCAGGCAGTGAATTTTGTGCTTGCAATTCTGTACTTTCAATGATGCAAAGCAAAACTAGGTAATCGTTCTTGTAATAAATTACATCCAACCTTTGTGATCCCCACAGAACACAATTGTTCGTGAGTCTGATCTGTGTGAACTGAGTGTGTCCCAGAAAGGTGATCCTCATCCATCTCGTCTGGCAACCCACACCCGATCTGAACTTGATGAGTGGTCTTCAGTGTTGCGGACCCATTCAGAGGACCATGCAAGATGGGGTGGGGCAGCCCGTCATGTGATGGCCATACCGAGCCCAGCCTCTGCTTGCCAGATTGCATTGTCATCCTCAACAAGAAGGTCACGACATGGGTCACTGTATGATCAGACTCCAGTTGGTGGCACCATGGATGATGATGATGGTGGTAGTTCAGGAGCATCTGTTGCTGCTTCAGACGACACAGATGTTTGGGGTGATCCATCCTTCTATGAGGAAGGAGGGGTACAACTGAGGTTACCGGCTAGGGCAAGGTCCAGGAGTGTTGGGGGTGGTGCTCGGAGCAGAGCAATTCTGTCCAGATCAGCCTTCGTCAAGTCAATGGGGCCGTGACTGTAAACCTCACTTATACGGAAATACTCTATTTATATGTGTAAGGATACACAGTGTGTTCCAAAGATATTGTTTCAGTTCATTTTTTGGCCTTAAGCTGCTTATAAAAAAACTGTCACATTTAGAGATTATAAAAGCATCAGCTGATAATATTAAATGTAGACATACTCTTTTCAACAACTCCATGAGGATCTAACATGTTAAATAATGGGTTCAATTCTTGACCTCAAATGCCAGGGATTCCCAGTGGGTTGTACACAATATGTTGATCTGGAAATTGACATCGATTCAGGGCTTAAATGTTGCTATCTTTAGCAGAACATGTCCATGCAATACACAATGGTTGAGTGAGTCAAGCCTCGTTAGACTGATGCAGTTACAAATCTTTGTCTGAGGATGACAGAATGGGCGTTTCCATTCAGTCTAATACCATATTACCTCTCATAAAGCGGCATGCCAGTATAACCCGGGGATGGCTGGCATGTCACAAGAACCGAGGTAGATTTCCGTAATTCTGATCATTGCCCAATTTTTTTGAATGCTTCTGGTACCATACAAAAATAATTTTACAATGAAAATGGGCGAGTGTACAGGCTGTGAGAATATGCAAGTTCTGTTGCACAATGCATATAAAAAATGTAGAGTCTGTGACCAATCCCATCGTCAGCCTGCTTTGACAGGGGACCTGCTCCAACATACTGTTTAAATATGGATTATTGCCAGACGCTGAAATTGAAAACAATCCATGATACGGGTACCCTATTAAGAAAATGTGCCGTATTTTTCGATATCCTTGACTTGAATTTCGATTTCAGGCAAATGTCAAGTTAGGAACGAATAACTTAATATATGAAAACCTCGTCTTATACTGGAATACCTCCCCTTATACCGGTATGCAGGTACAGCCACCAGATCATGCATTTCGAAAAACTGGTCCACCTCAACTACACCGGCATGCCGCTTTATGAGAGGTAATACGGTACTAGCAGCTGATATTTTTGCTAGTCTTAAAGTAACTGCATCATAATAAGCGCTTAAGGCCACTAATGAAAACTCACTGTGGGTTTGGAACACCTTTAATGTTCTCTTTGGCGTAAGAGTGAGACTGCGAATCTCGCAACTTGATGCTCCTGTGAATGGGATGAAAGTGAATGTGTCTTGGGACTAGAGCTGTGGGCCGCCATCGACTGATTTCGAGGTGCTACTGCTGACGTTTTAATCAGCATCAATAATTCACTCCAAGTTGCCCCAACCACATAAATTTTATCTCGGAATGTCCCCGTAAGATGGAGTGGTGGCCCTCCATGTGTGCCGAATGTGCTGTGGCTGCTTGGCAAAATCAGACCAAGCATGCTACTAATGAAAAGACCTTTGGCATGCACCTCTCTGTGGGACCACTAATTGCCTCTTCTTACCAATTATTAATTCATTTCGTGAGTATTTGTGGGTACCTACTGAGAAGAGAGCTGTGATTAATCTATATCAAGAGATATATTCACCCTAGGATATTCACTTTGATTCCGTGTCACAGAATTCTTTGGAGTAAAAGACAACAAAAAATGTTTACATTCGTGGAAACCTGCTTTTTCAGGTTTCATTATGATATCATGTACAATGAATTGCCATATTGTTAGCATTGTGAAATCCTGTAACAATTGTGTAGTCATCACAAAACTGTTCTTTCCCCCTCACATATGCTACCTGATGATGATACGTGTGATTCCTGTGGCACTCCATTTTTTATCACAGTAGAATTATTTTTCACATTGTGGGCTTCTAAATTTTTACACTAACATCACAATTTTATGCTTTAAATGGTGTACTTCTCAGGTAGCAGATGCTGTAAATGGATTTTGAACACAGAATCTCAGACCCAGTGAGGAAATATATCTCAGGGTGATCCAGAATCAATCAAGGGATACCTTAATAGCATCTTCAAGAGGCCTTTCAGAAGACTTTTTTAAAACTCACCACTGCCTTGCACTGCATTTCCCACTGTATCATTGTCTGTCCCAATGAGCTTCAGACATGCCTTAGGAAGTGGGATATCACGCCCAGTCAGCTTTTGAGGAATGACAAAATTCATGTGTATTTGTTATTGCCTGAGGGATTCTGGGTGACCCTGTCTATGTTCAAAGCAATATTGTACAACGAAACTGCAGGTTTGGTTGTACAGGTTGAGAATCTTTGATCCAAAATGCTTGGAGCCAGAAGTGTTTCTGATTTTGGAATATTTGTAGAGCCATAACATTTTACATTCATAAAATGGGGAGTTCGTTTGATTGGGAAGGAACCAAAGCAACGCTACAGCTATCTGGCTATCTCTGCTTGCATCAGCCATCCACTGGGATGGGAAGTAAGCCTAATTACTAGATCTACTTAAATTAAAAATCATAAGAGGTTACACAAACCTTGAAGGTAGTTTTACATAAATTTTTATTTTACATGTATGGACATAATTATATAATTAGTCTTGTTACGTGAAATTTTCTATTTGTGGTGTATCATGTCAGCACTAAAAAAAACTTTGATTCTGGAGGTTTTCATTTCTGGATATAAAGGATTCTCAACCTGTACTTAACTTCTCTGATTACCTTAGTATTTTGATGGAAACTGCCTCTCTGAAATCGGAGAAATGCGTGAGATTACAAATAAACCATTGGATTTTTTATGTAATGGGTGGAAACCAATCTTTATTATTATCCCTGTCACTGTACAACTCTCCTTTCCTGTTGGTAGGGGGACCTCCTCCCTGCTGGAAAAACAATTACACAAGCTTCTTAGCCTCAAAGAAACTCTTGAGATGGCGCATCTGCCAGTAGCCCATGATGAGAAGGATGCCTGTCTGGGCCACAGACCACCACAGGACTCGCTGGTTGGTGCTTTCACTTGTCAGCCTGAATCGTTCTTCTCGGTACTACAAGTTCAGAGAAAAAGGATATACAGTAACAACTACTGTCCTATGAAACTAAGATATTGATCAGACATAAAACATGTTTTAAGTAGATTTTCTGCAACTCATACAGTACGCTGTACTGTACCTCGTACATTGATGCTCGAGTCACCATGATATTAAATTGAGGGGCACTGCAAATGGGAATACAGTATAGTATATTCCCCACAAGGGGTTAAAATGTCTGATATGTAAATGGAATGAGTCTAGGCAGGCAGCTTAGAGTTGCCATTAATTTAATGTACGATTTCTAGTAAATGAGGGCATCTTATACTTCGCCAGTTTGTTCTGTAAATGCCATAAAATTTTATTTTAAATCCAAGTCCAGATGTAAGTCAGGAGTTGCCTGTATTCAATGTTTTTGTTGTGATGTCTTAATGTGTATGCGCGTTTAAAAATGTATATTACCTACCAAGGGTTCGGTGAATTTTTTGATTACTCAACCCCAACGAAACAAGAACATAACAAAAGGGACCCATCCTTAAAGGATTAAGGACATTTTGGCACACACCCTCTGATAGTTCTGCTCCTTGGTGACCTGCTCCACTTGATCCAACAGCTGCCTGACTCTCAGCTGGAGGTCACTCAGCTTTTCCTTCTGTGCAACGTTAGCATAATCCACAGCATGCTCACCCACTTGGATATCAAGATGTACTCGCTGCAATTAAAAAAGAAAATGCTTTAAGTACACAAGTTACAGCATCGTGCTTTCCATACTTACAAGCTGAGTTCCGCTGAACCATTTGGTGCTGTTGGAATACAGGCAGATGACATGTTCCCCAGGAGCATGGGATGTGAACGTAAAGCGTCCCTCTGAGCTGTACACTTTGGAAAGGATCACCTTATCGTCAGGATCTTTGACTTCCACGTGCATGCCGATTCCAGGGCTTGACGGCATGAAGCCACCAGTTCGTGGTTCATAAAGTTGAACCTTGTAGTTTCCTAAAAAGTAGGAAGGCATAGTGACTACCTTACTCTTTACATCCATAAATGTGAATATAAATTGTTTTCTTAACATCTGAGAACACAGACCTGCTGATCAAGCTATTGTTAATTATGAAGGGCCCTTAGATTCACATAAATTGATCGTCACATTCAGAAACACAGTCTTTTGATAATTTTCGCTAATATTTAGCCAGAAGAGGAACTGAATCTTCCAAGCAATAATATATGCAACAAGCTAAGGGCAGGTCTGCCTCCTCTCCCTTGAAACATTCTACCTGCCACATACAGCTACTTTTCTAAGCTGCAAACATACTAAATCATAATTAACGTCATTGCATGCCCTCATTTTACCAGCAAGGTGCATGATCCCTAATATGAAAATGGATTAGTCTCAATACGAGTTCAATGAACATGAACATGTCTGCAGCGATAAAAGTGACGTGTCTTTTGGAAACCGGCGCTGAAGGCCAGCTCAAGCCCTTCGTACCAATGACCATGGTTTCATCCGGTATCTCCTCGATGAAGCATTTCCTCTCCGTCTCTCCGATGTGGAAATACAGCCCCAAGACAGACCGGGCGCAAAGCAAGGGCAGGAGAAAAGCAAACAGTCGACACCACAACGCCGCCATTTTGGAACACCATCAGGCAGGTAGGCAACTGGGAAGCGGGAAGTGACGTTGAATAAACTGACACATTTACACTCGATTAAAAACCTTTCTCTTTACCTTAAAACCACGCGTTATTTTATTTAGTAGGCAAAACAGGTGGAATCGTCATTATGTGATTTGATTCATCATTTGCATTAGGCACAAAAGATGGCTGCGCCCGTGTCCAGCTGCAAACTTTCAACCTGAGTCCAGCTCACGTCCAGCTGCTTCGATTTCTGGTTGCTTCTGACCGCTATGGACGACGTGGTACTCTGGGGTCTGATCGTGGCCTCTCTGGCTCTGCTGGTCGGACTGGCCTGGTTCGTCCTTGGCAAAAAGCACAGAAGTGAGTTGGGATGATATGCATTCACTTGCTCTTCATACTGATGGACAATGTGACTTGAATGTGCTCATTGAATCCCTCAAAGTTGATGCTAAACCATTTAAAAGCCTTTGCTTCAGTTGTGCAGCCGATGTTTGGTAACCCCTGGAAAAAGTTTAATGAATGATGCTACAAACTCAGATGAAGTTAGGGAAAATGTCAAGGGTATGGTTTTCAAATGCAGATGCCTCGATTGGGGACCGTATTAGGCCCCGGGACTAAAATTTATCTCAGTTGGAACCAATATCAATAATCGAAAGGTTCTTTTACAACCTTATGGTGAGGCACCTATAAGATTAGTGCATCTACCTTTGGCCATGTGTTTAAAAATGACAATGACCCTGAACTAGTTTTTAATGTAATGCATTTTAAGCTGACTTGGTAATGTGCACATTAACTTTCAGTCCCAAAGCGCCGTGGTCCTCCTACTGCTGAACAACTTCAGGCGGCGGCAGCAGGTGCAGGTGATGATCCTCGTCCCAGAGCAGCTCCTAGGCATGCAGGAGGAGGCCAAGGTGCCAGAGCACGTCTGCGCCAAGCTCGCCGTAATGAAGCTACCAGACACGCTGAAGATGACTCAGATGATGCAACCCAGCAGCAGGAGAAAGCGAGCTCCCCTGACAGTACAACTCCATTATTAAAGGAATCACGAGTAGGAGCCAAGAAGCAGGCTAAACTAGAAGCAAAAGCAGAAAAGAAGGCAAACAGAGAGGCAGAGGAGCAGGAGAGAGAGCAAAGGAAAAAGAGGCGAGAGCGGGAGGACAGGGACAGACAGCAAAGAGATGAGGCTGCTAAGCTGGAAGAGGCGCTGAAGGCAGAGGAGGAAGCCAAGGAGAGAGAGGAGAAGAGAAAGAGGGATGAGGAGGAATACCTGAAGCTGAGAGAAGCATTTGTAGTAGAAGAGGAGGGCCAGGGGGAAGAGGGAGTGGAAGGCACTGAAGAAGAAAATCTACTTGAAGCATTTGTTGACTACATCAAGTGTAACAAGGTAGTGCTACTTGAAGATTTAGCTGCAAGGTTCAAGCTCAAGACACAAGAAGCAATTGATAGGTTGCAGCTTCTCATAGCTGAAGGGAGATTAACAGGTGAGTCTTGTTCTACACTCTGAAATAACTAATTAGACTTCATGCAAATATCGCGGGATTCCCAGAGATATGTTGGTTGGCAAGGATTTACTTAGCGTATTTCATGGGGAATATGCAGAATGGGATGTGGAAACCTGGGAAAGGTCAAATAACAGCAATAATATGATATAAGTTTCCTTGGGCCTTAACTAGTCATGCAGTGGTTACTCCTTCACTTTATGAACATGCTGAACTAATAACATGTAACTGTAAGCGGACACCCACATTTGAGATAGTGAGCAGTTGAATGTTTATGCAGATATGGAATGCACAGCTAGAGAACACTGTTTATTCATTATCTCATATTTTCCATCAAAATGTCACCATTTGAAATACCGTTGATGTTCAGTCAGCATAAGATTGAAGAATGGTGCAAGACTGTCAAAAGGGGGGAAAACTGAGGTTGGAGGGAGGGAGTCATTAATAGAAAGGTTTCATCACAATGCTCTGATCACTTCAAACAAACTTCTGGTAAGCAAAATGCTTTTCTGTCTTCACAGGTGTGATTGATGACCGAGGAAAGTTCATCTACATATCTCAGGAGGAGCTTGAAAAGGTGGCTAAATTCATCAGACAGCAAGGGCGTGTGTCACTCAGTGATTTGGCTGACAGCAGCAATACTCTCATCACCCTCACACCAGTGACAGCAATAAACTAACAGCTGCTGTTTACAACTAAAACAACCCATTATCAACATATGCTTTTATTGTTTGTGCAAGAATTTGATCAGACTGAGTATTTGTGTTGACTGATCCTTGATTGAGTACATATGATAAACCAGTTGCATAAAAAATAAAATAAATCTCTGGAATTCAGGTACATTCAGGACATGAACTTCACTTTGATTCGATGGTATGCATTTCCAAGGACACCTCTCAGGTTCCAGATGTTTTCAAAGGACTCTGGCTGTGCATTGTAAGATGAATCTGTTGCTTTGCACCATATCTCCACCTTGACAAACAAAGAAATCATTTTCAATGATTGAGTGACTATTACTAGTGAGCTAGAAATTTCATGCTTATGTTATGTCTCGATTTTATGGAGGGCTACAGCCAGTGGCTTACAGCTAATGACTGGGATAAATCCTAGTTCCATGGTCTACCTTTAATGAAGCACAAGACTTAAAGTTCATGCACCTCTACTATTAGATGTAGAGCGATACCTCTGACTCACCAATGCACAGCAAGTATGAAATTAATGTGAGAAAAAACCAATGAGAGAGAGAGAGAGTAATCACAAAATTACCTCCTTAGCATTGGGTGGGACAGGAATCCTTGCTGTCCACAATGTCCAGGCCCAGTGATATGGTGGCTTCTTCTGGGAAGTTACTTTGTCAATCTCCAAGTTTGCAGACACCCAGGTCTTTCCTTGGTCGGAACTGAGGTCAACCCTAATAATCTCCTGCCCCCCACCACTCCAAGCATAGCCTCTCACAGGTACCATCCCATCTTTATCTCTTGGGAGAGTGGCCCCAGACACAGGGTCACATATGGCTGACACTACCGGAAGTTCTTGAATGGCTGGTGACTTGGAGAAGTCCACTGTGTCCCAGTTGACTGATGGATTAAATCCCTTGTAGTCTCCTTGCTGCCAATGGGAGTCACTCTCCTCTGAAGATATCACCACTCGAGCTAACCCAAACAAAACATGCTATTAGGTTTCAATAATTATACCTTGTGTTCACAGCAGAACTGTAACGATGGTCTGATATTTCTAATAATTCCTGTACCCACTGAATGCTCACCAACTTTTGTTTTCTATGAAAGTTTGACAGGTAGAACAGAAGAAGTCGGCCCACAATTTTAGGCCTTCAGCAGTTATTGGTTGGATCAGCACAAACACAACAATAACCCAATGCTGAGACAAGTGCTGATAAGAGCAAAGCAAAGCCCTAGTCTATGCAGCAGAGGTAACTTACCCTTGGGGCAAGACTAGAGCTTACAGATTACATTGATTCCTAGGTCAATGCATGAACATGTATAGTGATTTGTTAAATAGTTCACTAAGACTGCTTTGCAAGGTATATTTTGATTTCCAAATCAGCATCTTTCAATATAAATTTTCTCACTGAATACTTTTCAAAATACTAGAGGGAAAGCAAATGATAACATGGTCTACACTTGAGGCACGTACATAACCATTTGACATTCCTGGCTCCAACCACTCCAGGTACCACAGCCCTGACTGGAAATCCGTGATCCCTGGGGAGTGGCTCTCCATTCATTTCATATGCTAAAATCACATCATTGGATGGATCTAGTGCTCTCTGGATGGTTACTGATGCTCCATATGGTTTTCCTGATGGATCCAGATCCAACCCTTCAAATTGCACATGGTTAGCCTCCTCTGGAGTTCTGCTCAGTCCTGCCATCTTGAGAACATCCACCAGACGGCATCCCCCCCAAGTGGCAGTACCCAAGGCAGCAGCACCCCACTCAAGGCCCTTCACCTGGGCCACCTTGTTCATTTCTGAGCGACGATTTCCGGCACATTGGATGGTAGCAGTGATTGTGTGCTTGGGAAGTTTCTTCAACTGATTGAGAGTGAACGTCTTCGAGCGGACTCCCAATCCAGAAATCTCCAGGGTGTAATCAGCAGCATCAACTTCAGGTACAGGGAGATGGTTGCGCACGTAGAATAACTCACTATGTGGGGTGTAAAATTAAATGTTAGCATAAGGCCAGAAAGACCCTCAATCTAGAGGAAGGGTATTAAAAAGTAGGTCTAAAAATTACACACACAACTTCCCATATACGGGGATTTTTTAAAGGCCTATTTTTACTTTGTAATATAGTACAGACTGTAGATTTTAAAATAAACTGCCCTTCACTGTGGTTTCTTTGGCAGTTTTGGATTCACTGGAGTTGAAATCGATATTTTGTTACTGCTCCGAGATACAAGTTCAGTGTTGTCTAAAAATCATTAGTGAGTAGGCCTATATTGGGTTAGATATAAAATAGGTATGTTGTACGTTGTAAAAATCTGTTAACCTTGCAGTGCACACTCCAGTATATTGATATAAGCTGCGAGAAATTGGAAGAGGGAAGCTGAGCAAATGCAGCAGACTAACTTGGGAGTTGTGAAGCTTTCCGTGAGCAGTTCGAGTGGTGGCTCTGCATTGTATGGCTTCTCGGATCTAGCAATCAGTGCTGGGTGTCTCTTTGGGTCATTTGAATACGGATCTGTTGTGTCTATTACCACGTCATCTTCCTTCAGGTTGCCTATCCTGAACCCTTCCAGCATAGTGAGAGTTTCTGGTGTTTGGTGAACAGCATAGAGAGCCCAGAAGGGTTCTACAGACCCACCAGCACCCATCATTATCTTGTCTCCACCAGGGTGCTCTGGGACAAAGTCAGTGACATCATATACTCCGTGCCTGTAGGTGACCCATATACGGTCAGGTATGGAGCTATGACGGCTTACTTCTGAGAGTGAGTATGAAGGGAGGTCCGAACGTGGATTCCCTGCCAGCTGAGGGTGAATTTGAGCTGCTTCAGCATCTGATAAATGTACAGAAAGGCAATATATTTACAGAGCTACCCAAACTAGTGTTAGTGGTACACTCAAATGAATTATCCAATGTTTGTTAGCTATCATTTGAATGTAATATTTTCCCATGACAGGGTGGAAAAATTTAGTGACATTAAGGCTACATAAATTTTATGATATTACTGTGTCTGAATTTTATGGAGCTCTGGTCACAAGCTACAGGAAGGTAAGAATATGTTCATTGTTTTAAATTTGTAACACTGTTTTTATGCCATGTGTCTAATACATTTTCCAACTCGCACTAGTGAACTAGCCGCCTTCACTTTTAGTAGTTCATGCTTTTTCGTAAAATCAGTACCATTATACAGGGTGAATAGTGACAAAAAGTTGCAAAATATTATCTCAATTGAAAGATCAAAATATGGTTTTTACAGAAGGGATGTCTTTTATCTGTCACATGCCATAGACATGATTATTTTAAAATTATTAATGTTTAGAATGGCATGGTGAGAATCAGATCTGTTATTTTGGTATCATTTTTACAGGCTACAAACTGTTTGTTGATTCAATCAAGTGTTAGGCTGATAGCTTTGGTGAACGCACAGTAGAATGCAATGGTGTTTTATGAATAACTTGAGATCTCTAATATTAAAATTGGCGAACATTGAAAATTCCTATAAATCTCCAAATAAAAACAGGTGTTTTTGTACCTGTGAATAGGTGCACAGTTGAAAATGCAGTTTTTCAACTTTTAATGTGTTGTATGTTCACGCCACTTGACATGGTACTCGTGAAAATTTTAACCGCCTAACATTACTGTAGGGAACCCTGAGAGGCGACATTTATGTCATGTTAAGCGCAAAGTACGGTATGCCAGGGCATATTTACTGAAACTCTCATTTCCATAGCAGTTCATGCCATTGCAACAAACAGGGTGTTAACAATGAAGTCACCTGCCCTGTAAGATGGCATGCAGGGCCAGACCGCATCCCACCCCGAGCCCAACTCCTGCTGCGACGGTCACAACGTGACTCCTCCTGCCACTGCCCCATTGCCACCCGCCATCATCTCTTCCTCCAGCACAAGCAGACGACGCCAGAAACCTTCTGGTCGTGTTCAGGACAAGACGCAGGTACTCCGGATGCAATGTACGACGCAGCTGCTGCATCCTCCAAGCCGTTTTCAGTCCCAGTTGAGAAACGGTCAAAGAGAGGTCATGAATCGTGGCGTATTGCGATCCTCATCTATTCAGTGCAGCTAATTGCAGCAGACACGGCATTGTCTGCGATTACGCCAGGAGCATAGCTGCTTGTGTTTTCTTGCACAGCTGTTTCTTGTTCAACGTAGTACAGGGAGACCTGCAATAGATAGCCACTCACCAAAAGCGATTTGAAATAACCGCTACCCAGCCGGTCGTCCTTATTTGCATTGCTGATGTACGGAAAAGGCACTCCGAATTTTCCTACATTCTGCCAAGGTTCGGCCCTCATTGGCCAGAATATGCCGGCCAAATTGGACCCACTGGAAAATCCAGAGTGCCTTTTCCAAGTATGCGGCTCCAGCTCATTCTGCCTCCACTTCTGACGAGGAACCTGAGCAGATTGGTTTGTTCTGTCCAAAATCGTGGCCTGGATATGCCTGGAAGGGTAGTGATCGTGGGGGCTGGAGTGTCCGGCCTGGCCTGCAGCCTCCACCTGCATCGCAATGGGTTCAGAGAAGTGACAGTGTTGGAGGCTTCCGAGAGACTGGGTGGGAGGGTGCACACTGCCAAGTTTGCTGATGGACTGGTGGAGCTGGGTGCCCAGTGGGTCCATGGGGAAGAAGGGAACACTGTGTTCCAAATGGGAGTGGAGGCTGGGCTGCTGGACACTGACACAGTTGACCCACTCAATGGTGGGCTTGGAGGGATTGAGTACGTTGCCTCGGATGGACGCAGGCTGACCGAGGAAGAGATACAGAGGTTTGAGTTGACTGCTGCTAAGATAGAGGCCACCGCCAAGAAGCAACCAATGGATGGGGATTGGTCACTTGGGGAATTCTATGACAAGGAGTGAGTAATGAGCATACCTTACTCGTATGTCCCATTCTATTTTACTCTTTATGAAGAATGAATTGGTTTGAAGGATTCAGAGAGTAGAGTTGGACAAAGAAACTTGGGCAATATTTACACTGTGCAACCCGGTACAGAGCTGGCCAGCGGTTAGCCCACGGTGTTAGAAGAATAGGTCGGGACACTTGCCACCATCTTTCTTGCCGTTAACCCTTCCTGAATTGGCGCTATGATATCTGCAATGGAATCACACTGTGGAACTCGCTGCAGCCATAGCGACCCTGATGGTACAACTATGCATTAACACCTAGGTACCAATAGCGATACACTAAGATGCATAGTTGTACAGTGCCGTGCACAATAGCACATAACAAGTGTAAACAACGACTTTGGCGTTACCTGGCAACTGGGCGTGTTCGGACATCGGCATGTGGAGAGTGCTTAGTGCTCTTTCTGTCGTTGCCACTGTTTACAGGTAGCGATTGATGATAACTCCATCATCGTGGGAATAAGACAGTGACGATAGTGTGATAATAACGAAGCGCCTTCTCAAAATAATATCCCCTCAGCCCGCTTATTCCGATGCCATGCAATGGTAAGCATGCACACACCCTTCGCTATAGGTCGCCCAGCATCAATCGCTACCTGTAAACAGTGGCAACGACAGAAAGAGCACTAAGCCCTCTCCACATGCCGATGTCCGAACACGCCCAGTTGCCAGGTGACGCCAAAGTCGTTGTTTACACTTGTTATATGCTATTGTGCACGGCACTGTACCATCAGGGTTGCTGGTCACTACGGCTGCCGCGAGTTCCACAACAGGATTCCATTGCAGATATACTAGCGCCAATTCGGGAAGGGTTAAAGGCACAGCTTTTTCTATTGGGCTGGGATAGAAGTGTCTGGGGGCTGGGTTAGCCACACGTTTTCAACACTCATACTACTTGTAGTGAGAAAAACCCAACATATACAAGATTGACTACAAGTTTTTCAAGACATTTGAGGGAAAGTCTATTGTTTATCCGCACCTAGCGACGCGGCGGGGTTGGGAAGGCGTGGTGGGCTCCAAACATGTTGGCTACGGGTCCCAAACAATCAGTTGCCGGGGGAGCGCAACAAAGGGCGTCTTCTTACCCCTGCCACGCGAACCGATCAGACAAGTGCTAGGACAACAGTATTAATGAAGGAGGTGGGAAATATGAAAGCCATGATGGTTGCTGCAGTCCGTTAACCCAAAGAACGACACTTCATCAAGCAACCGTGAAGGCATTCGAAGTTGGCTGGCAGCAGTATCAAGGCACCCGATTGTTTGCGACGCAACGTTGCCAATTGTCGGGAGGCCCCCCGCCCGCCCAACCCCAATCGCATTGTTAAGGTGTGGATAAAAAATAGTTTAAATTCCATTTGAGTCAACCTATTCAGGTGATCTGCATGATGTCTCATCTCAGACAAACTGACATTGTTGATTAGTAGTGTGATGATACTGATGACTATTTAATTATTATGGGCCTCCTAAAAAATTAACTGCTAAATGGGGAACATGTATTGTCATATAATCATTGCCTCTGTACCCGTAGACTACTATCTGATTCCTGTCATTAGTCATAATTTGTTAAGATTGGTTTGAAATAAACTATGAAATGGTCTGTAGTAGATATAACTGACAAGGGGATGTTACATAATATGTATCACATACTTAGATGCAAGAACGCATTGTCTGCAATAGCTGAACAGACCAGTCTCATGGCCCCACAATAGACCACTGGAGACCTGCCTGCCTCCTACAGACAGAACGAGATGTTGCCCAACCACTTTGTCAGCTTGCTTCTCTTCTTGACAAAATGCATCTGGAACATCTACTTTGCTAGTGTAGAAAAATGTTACACTCAAGGAATTTAGCTTTATATTTCACTGCATTTCGCACAGTCTTTATATCAGTTTTTAACAAAGATGCACAAACAAAAATCAGTAACATTTATTTACTTTATTTGTATGGTGTAACTTCTTGTTTGTTGTTAAGTTGTAGCTGTCACTATACAATATGCATTCAATATAAAATTTTCCTACTAATTAGTAACACTTCATGCAGGAAAACTTCAGTGATGCATCAAAAAGCAAAAACATTTATGCAATGACAGACAAACCATATTTACATTTTTGCATTGCATTGCACGTACTTTAAGACAAGTCTACATGAGTCATTCCATTCTAATCAAATTTATCCTGAGCAGGTTTTACTTTCAATCAACCAAAATGTATGGAAAATCCACACTTCCATTAATGGACGTATTCATGCTTAATTTGGAGTTCATTAGACAGATTTTAATAATTTTATGTAGGTGTGCACTGATCCCAAAAGAATTTGTACAAGGGCTTGAACCACAACCCACCCAAAAACCGAAAAGGGACCTCCTTTAATTTTCACAAGCTCAAAAAATGTAGCCATGGGGAAAATACATATGTTCCTTGTTTTGGTATGCATAAACAGCAGTAAATACGATTTAGAGAAGCACAAAAAAAAGGCCTCACTCATGTACTACTATGGGTGATCAACAACTTGGTTATAAAAGTAACCAGATGGTTTTAATTTCACAGCATGAAGGCTGGATTTTTAAAAAAAGAAAAAGAAACTGACACTTGAATTCACCCTCAGTCTACTGTATATCCACATATCCGGTTGTATGCAAGAACTTCAACAGTGGTGATACGTCTGCATTTATACAAGATGTGAATAAAGGCGTGAACGGTTTCACTCTGTTCCTACTTGATGAGCTGGCAAAACTTGTCAAGTAGCGTTTCTAACTCTGAAGTTGAGAACCATGCAGAAAAAAGTGGCCTGTTAAAGTCCGTCCTCTGTGGCACTACCTGTGAAAATCTGTCAGGCACTATGCACCTAACATTTTTATTCTTGTACCAGTTTTGGTCATATTGGCCCAGCATGAGTCTGTAAGCATGTGGTACCAGTTTCACGTCAAGGTTGGTGGCTGCTGACGTGACATCAGGGGATGATAGAGAGTCCAAATAACCAGGCGTAATTATGGGAAGGGTGAATCGCACTTGGGTGTAGAATTCTTCCAGAATGGCCTTTGGATCTGTTTCAAACTCAGTTCTGTGTTCATCCATTAACAGAACACCAATTCGAAGACCATCTTCACGTGGCTGGCGTATGATTCTTGCTATTTCACGTGCATCTTCAATGCCATCTTCACCATAGGTTAAATAGACAACCATATCAGGTCTCACTGTGGTTCTCCTGGGTTGCTCTTGTATTGGTAGTTGATTAGAAAGTGAATTGATAATTGGTGCACGGCGTGTGTAACGGAACTGTGCAGCAAACTCCTCCAAGGTGTCGCAAGACTCAATGGGTATGGGTATCAACTGTTCAACGCTGTGGTTGACAGGAGCTTCCAAGAATGTAGGCATATGATCTTCTATCATAGAAACAATATCAAGGCGCTTCATTTTTATGAGTGCACTTATAAAGTGGCACAGTGGTACCTTTCTTCTGTCCCATAATATACCTGCGGTTGGTCCAAACGAAGGGCGGATGCCATTTTCGTAGATCTGAGGGATGCATTGATGTGCCCCTAAATATGCCCCTAGGTCCCGATATCCGTTGATCAGGACTCTGTCCCTTGGAACTGCATCCAGTTCCCGTATGACACACTTCAGGATATCGAAACCAGGACTAGTAAACAAGTGCCCAATATAAATCTGCTTCTCTTCTGCCTTATCAGCCCAGGATTTGGCCAAGTCCTGACACCTGGGTTCATCCCATGCTGTTTTGGCGTTGCGCACCATGTGCCTTGTTCCGACCCTGTAACAAGCAATTTAAGTGGTAAATTAGAGCATTTTAGATATGCTAGGGTGTAATTCTGCTTTGGGGAATGGGGGTAGGTGGCACTCTCTAGGAGTATACATCACTTCACTCCATGGGAACAGGGTAATGTATGGCATCATTCCATTGGGATGAGCACAGAGGCATGATAGGCCTAGGGGGGATGGTAGGGGGTACTGCTGACAATTATTTCTCACCAAGTCACTCACTGTCAGTTACGACAGGGTGGGGGCACACACAATGTGGGGGTAAATCTCCACTCTAACACAATCCAATTGCTTGCAGGACATGGGGAAAAAGTATGTAGATATATTAGTCAATTAGCGGTTCCGGACACCTGTGTTGCAACCCAAAAAAGAGTTGCCAGCATGTTTTTAAGGGTCGTGGAGAAAGCAATGGAAAGGGAATAAAAATATAGCAAAAATGAGAAGAAAATCTGTGGTTCGGGCCTATCTGGTAGCGAAGGGGTTAATGGTTACGCAACGTGACACACCTTCAAGTGGCGTATTACCATGCAAGGGCTTTAATGCACGCACATCAACTTTATTAGGTGTCAGCATTATTATTTAAAAATATGCACCTCTACAAACTGGGTATGATCTACTCTTGCTCAAAACATTAAAATATGGTTCCAATTATATTTGGAGCACATTTCAAATGTCACAAATTTACATTATTAATTTAATCCTTTCCTGGTTTATTGCACTCATGAGAATGAGGCTTGAGCATTTTCTCTTGACCCAAGGACGTTAAAGCAAATGACCTACTGTCATTGTCAGCAGTGTGTTTGGCAGTATATTTACGTTGGCTTCCAAAAGGTCTGATTGCCATATCTCATAAGTTAGTTTTGAAATGACTTTTGGGCCATACTCTTCTGCCGTAAATGGGGACCCACATAAAATCATGCCAGTTAGCCTGAATGCAACCTGTAGTCCGATAATGCTGTCAACTCGCGACTGTTATCTCATGCAAAATATCCAGTGTTTAGAACTGGAGGCCATTTTCCTTAGTTACCCCAGAATGATGCATGTTTACAAAGGAACTAGGGGCGAAGAGAAGCCCGCCATTAATCCATGATCTTCTTGTTTTGAGGCCAAGAATCTGACTCTCTCTGTCCCGATTAATGACTGCGGCCCGAAATTGCAGGCTGCCTTTACGAAAAGAGATTGCGTACCTGCTGACTTCCATCTTGCCTGGTTGCCTGCCTTGGAAGTGCTATTCTAGGAAATGTCCTTCACTAGTTCACTTCAGCTCAAGGTGGCCAGATAGAGTTGGGGCGAGGTCGGGGTTGCCAGATGATGGCGTTTTGCAATTGGTTACGTCACCAGCGGGGAAAATACCGCGAAATTCGGGACTTGCTGTGCGGGGGTACGGAGGGTCACTTACACCAAATAAGTACTTTCCCTCTTTTTCAACAGATTTTGGAGACTTCAGAAGCATGATCCGGTGCATGAGGATCCCAAGATTCAGCACGGATTGCTTCAGTTTCTTCGCCGCTTCCAGAGTTCAGTGGAAGGAGCAGAGGACCTGCAGATGGCATCAGGGATTGGATCTTGCGAGTATAAGGAGTGTGAGGGGAATCCGTTGGTCAGTTGGCGACAAGGGTATTCAGGCCTGATTGATCTGCTGATTAAACCGCAGCAAGAATTTGTGAAGAATCATGTGCTGCTGGGGAAGGAAGTTGTGCAAATAGACTGGGGAAAGAGTGGTTCAGACCCAGTGGCTGTGCATTGCAAAGATGGAAGCTCGTACTCTGCAGATCATGTAGTTGTCACTGTTTCACTGGGGGTGCTTAAAAATCAGGCAGCAGAATTATTCATTCCACCTATGCCACTGTCCAAAATGGAAGTTATCCAGGTGTGTATTGTGTATGCCTCTGTGTGCATGTTGGGGGGTGGGGAGCATGCTGTTCTCCATATTTTAATACAATACAACACATGTTTCAGAATATACATCACGTCATCCATATCAGTTTTTTTTTTTTTTTTGTAAATGCTTATTTTCACTTGTATTGTACCTGTCACCCTGCTGTCACCTCACCTTTATGTGTAACAGTAAATTAGGTTTTTATTGATGCTGATGCAACCTGAATTTTAAGCATGAAGCATGTTGGGTTACAGGTATTATCTGCTTTCCCTGGGTAGGTGTTTTTAATCTTCCTGCTAGTGACAAAATATATCCATGCATGATATTTTGCCACTTGCAGGTCGTGTCGTTGTCCCCCCTCTCTTGTTCAGGAAATTGGGAGTAAAGCTTTGTTTTCATGAAGGAATATTGCTCTTCATCATCTTGGGTGGATTTTTGTCTTTCTCAAAAGTAACTTTATGGGAATTTGTTTGATTTAGCTTTCTGATGATTGATATACTGTAAAACAGTGGTCCCCAACCCCCGGGCCGCGGACCGGTACCGGTCCGTGGATCAAATGGTACCGGGCCGCCCAATTATTTCCATTCCTTTTTTTTTCTACATTTATCGATATATCGTCTGATCTGGGGCCGTGGTACGGTATTTCTGGCCTTGGCAGGGTATTTCCAACACTATACCCCTAGATGGAACCGGAATTATTAAATCAAAAATAAACTATACACCCCCCCCCCCCC
>JYFJ02006219.1:0-20658 GCA_000934665.2 Catajapyx aquilonaris | reverse complement strand
GCTCCAGCCCGCAATTGGATGGAGGAGGAAGAGGGACCCCAAATGGTTTGCGATATGTCTATAGGCCGGTACCACACTTTTCAGTTACGGAATATATGCGGTCTGGACCGCAATGTTCTCTGATAAAAGGACGAGTTGCCATAGATCAGTCACATAGTACTTTTTGCATACCAATGTGTACTGTACAGTAATGTTTGGTTTTTGTTTGGTTTATTAGGAAGAAGCCAAAGAAACTATGGATATGGCTATAAGAAGACACAAAGGTGGGACAGTGTCTCATATCCCAAAGACCTGTCCAACTTGGGTGGCTCTGCCAGTATACAAAGCTACCGCCGGCATAGCTCTTGGGGTCATGAGAGAAATGCGAGCCCCACCACCACGTCAAGGTCAATGTCCGGAACTAATTGCATATAGTGGGTCCACACTATGGACAATCCATCTGTCCTGAAAGGTGGAAGAGCAGTCACACTTCATTATAGCGTCTGTCATTCCTTCTATATTCAGTTTGGGCAGCCAATTGAAGTCAAGTGGCACTCCGATGGCGCCCTGGGTGTGCCGATCAGACCCTCTCTTCCGGTAACACCAAAGGACCTGTCGCCCTTCCCTTTATACCGCCCGAGACGGGGCGGCAAAGGGGCCGGAAGAGGACCCCAAGAAAGGCTCCTTCACTGATACCGGCCACAAAAAGGAGGCTGCCTGCATCCCTTTTCCTTAGCCAGAGAACAAGTTTGGGGCGTGGCATCTTCTCTCAAGATGTTTCAACCCACCAAAAAAAAGAACATTTTCTTCTTTAAAAAAAATCCCCCCCTCCTGCCAGCATTCGCATTCTCCGCCCCACTTTGACGCCTCAAAACTCCTCGGCTGTCAGACGGTCCCTTGTCTCCAAGCCCGGACAGATAATGCTATTAGTCAAACTTGGATTCGAAGTGGGCCTTGGGAACATGAGGAAAAGAGAAGGAAGAAAAGGGACCGGTGGGTGGGGCGTTCCAAAAAAAAAAAAAAAAGAGGAGGAGGAGGAGGAGGAGGAGGAGGAGGAGGAGGGGAGAGGGAGAGGTACGGGGCGAGAATGAATACTGCCTAATAATATACTTCACCCTGGCGAAAAGAGTTCCTCTTTGAAAGACTTTGAAAAGCAAGTTCGGGCATGGAAGGAGGAGAGGGGGGGAAGGGAGGTGGCGAATTCTACTCCTCTCCCAGCAGAATCCAAGAAAGTTAATTTCGAAAAATGAGTCTGAGACGGGGGAGGGGAGAGGGGAGGGAAAGGCAAAAGTTTTGCCATAGCCGAGTCGCCTGAATGGGGAGTAAATATGCTGGCAAATGATTTTACATATTCATGAAATAGAAAGAAAGCTCGTGTTTTCTTCGCCTCCAAATCTCCAGTCAACCTCATAATCAAGAGCCAGTTAGTTTCCTCGTCTTCAAACTTGCTATTCTCCTAGTTCAGCCATTTTTTGCCCCTCTTATTCCCTCCAGGCAGCAAAATGGTAAACTTTTTTTTTTCAAATACATTTCGGCGTCACCTGCATTATGGGACAAGTTTTCTCCTCGACCTTGCCTCATTTGCCACCATCTTGTGACCAAATCTGACTCCGGCGGCAAGCAGGTAGCGTGTAGTCTAGAGCCGCACAAAGGCGGTGAAGTTACACTCAAGCGTCCCATTATGAGCGGAACTGAAAGAGAGAGCATGAAGCAAGAGGCTGAGACGAACAGTCGTCCTGTGAGGATGGAGTTTCTGCCTATGCCAATGTGGAGGCAGGCAGGTTTCCCCCCAACACAACTTGTCCATGAAGGAGACAAATGGGGCCCATAGCAAGACGACTAAGCCATGTCGCGCCGCAACGAGCACTTGAGGAAGTTAGGACAAGAGAGGCAGGAATGGAACAGAGATGCAGACATTCCTCATCAAAACTTGCTCCTCAGCTTCCTCCAACTCGCTGCCTGAGGTCCTTCCGGGATCTACTCTCCGGGATCACTCGCATCCCTCAGGATGCAAACCGTCTAACTTCCCAATTCACACGTCTATATTCTCCAAGATATATCCAGGAGCCTGAAATAAAACCGAAAAAAAAAAGTTTCCCGCCCTCTTAGCAAGTTAGTCGGACGTTGATTTCGCGAGTTCTTGTGGCAGCAAAAAGGCATGAGTAATGCCAAACAGTCACAGCAAGCAGACGTCTGTAGGACTCAGGAGTCCTGTTATTCTCCTTGCCAACTCGGCCGCTGCCAATTCCCCAGCGCAGTTTTTGGGCCTTTGGGCACAAAGCAGGTCCCCGTCGTCTTCGTCATGCATGTCATCGGAAATGGACCTCTTTCGACATCCACCCATTTCCAGCCCTAAAGTCTCCCTCTTTGCTCCCAACTCCCAGCCACTTTGCAAATTGTACTCTTGCGAAGTTATCGAAGCGACTTTGTGGAAGAATGGCGACTCGTTCCCCCATCGCCCATAGCTTATCTCCCAAACCAAACTCAAAAACGGTCTTCTGAGTATATTACTTTTATTGAATTCTGGGGGCCCATAAAAACGACAATATATTTCTTCTGATCCCCGATTTATTGGCAAGTAATGTTCCTGTCTAGCCTTCCAATAAAAGGCATTATACTCTTACCCGGAAAGCTTTCTATGCTGAGGAAGAGAGACGTGTGCCAGTAGAGAGAGAAAAAATATCTATGCTCTCTCTCTCTGTGGCACATAACCTCAGGCTAATGTTACTCTAGGCTTCTTCAAAGCCTCGCTTATGTCAAAATGACCCCTTGCACTTTGAAACGACTTGAATCTGAAAATGACCACGTTTGTTAATAACTGATCATTGTTTACAATCGCGTTTACTTACATTTTCTGAAAGCGTCTTCTGTCATCCTTCTTCAATGACGGCCGCAAGTTTGACAGCGCCTCATTCACATGCTTCTTGTTAATTACGATCGCCTTCTTCAAGGGTTTCTACAAACAGATATTCATTTATTGCACTGGCGAAATATATCCAAAATATTAACATAAATGCGTATGTATTATTCTAAATGCGACCAAGCCGCTTTCGTATAGCACCCCAAGAGCACTGGGTTGCAAAGGAAGTAAGTGGAACAAAAAAAAAAAGTGAAATCTGCCAGTATAAATAATGTGTCTCCCCTTGGGCAAAGCGCAGAGCAGCGAAAAAGTGTGAGAAGAATTGGAGGGGTGTGGAGAGATAAAGCGAAACAGAAAGAGCTGGAGGAGCTAGGGGGGAATTGAGAAGGAAGGAAAGAATGCGGCCCCGTCACCTGGGACGTGACTGGCAGCATCCCGGAAAATCTGGGCATCTCCGGAAATGGAATCAATTTTCTCCGCTGTCCAAGCTCATGGAGAAGGTGGAGCTTCGCAGAGGGGAACAAGATAGAGGAGGACAAGAAAGAAAAAAAGGATGGGGAGGAAAATGTATACCGAGCAGAAAAAGACGCGATATGTCTGTCGACACACAGGGAGTGATGGCGGGCACCAAGTTTTCGCAAAATGAAGAAAAACAACAACGTTGGAATGGTTTGTTGAAAGACGGAAACAAAGGTGGTTCGTTTTTGAACTGTTATCACCAGGAACGCCATATCTTCTCTCCACAAAATAAAAAAGTGCGATTAATTGCGCCACTTAAAATCTTATCATTACTCACCCGTCCGTAAGAATTAGCAGATCGTGGGAAATTCAATTAAACAGGACATATATTCAAATCCCGTTTGTACGGAAAATGAGGTGCTCTATTATGCACCAGCAATAGTTAACAAAGGATAATACGATTTTGTAGAACTAATCGTAAATGCTTCAATTATTTCGAAATTTTAGCGCATATTTGACATATCTCCGTAAAGTCGAATGGTCATGCGATTTTCCACTGCACACGTGTGTTATAATTATGTCTTCCACAATACTGATTATAAGTATAATGTTCACAACGGCATAACTTATTCAGGATATATTAAATTGTGAAAAAAACTGTTATATGTGTGAATCAATATGCCGCATAGCTCATACCAGCCAGGTCTACACGTGAACGTCATCTGATCGTACCAGTGATATTACTGCGCATAAGAGCAGTGCACTGCATACTTGTACGTATATAGTTATACGTCTCCTATACACACTTCTTCCCACACTATTTCCCTATAGTGCCACCATCATCGTCACAAGCACAGCAAAATAGCACTATTTATATAATTACCCCCCCAAGAACAAGGCACACCATAAACAATACCCAAACCACAGAACAACGATCAAAAAATATCGTGCAGCAGACCCTTAACCGTCTCCTTTGCGGCTTCCAACCAAGACCAAATATTCTCCTTTGGAAGTAAATCAGCGAGAGGCTAATTAAAACTGGGAGAAGCAAACAGCAATCAAGGCTCCAATTAATCCGTGGGGGCTGGGCAATGAAAACCCCTCCACACGCAGGCCCGCTGCAAAAAATAATTGAAAAATTAACCAGCAACAAGGGTAGACCTGCGCCTTTCCGGAGAACCTCACTCTGCTTGCGTCGATCCCCGCCGGACCGTTACACTATTCATATACGCCGGGGCGTGTCAGCCTATACACGTCGTTTCGACACCACCTGACAAACAAGTTGGCCTCAAATCGTCCCTTGCTGGAGGTCATGTTATCACACTTCCACCCAAAGTAATTACCTAATTCTAATAAATAAAAACATGCTAATTTATTAATTTCGCGAGAGTTTCACCTCTGGTTAGCCCTCCGTAAGGTCACTCGGGGTCGTGGTCCAACACGTTCGGGACAACCCATTTATTGAGACAAGCCTGCAGCCAGGCCGTTTCACGATTCTACAAACGAGCCCTCCACCCAGGCCCACTGCCATCTAATGAGGAACGTCACAATTTAAATACTAATACGTGGTATCTCCGTATTTTCCACTTATACGAAATACAAGCGCATATTTCGCAAATGAATGTATCAATATCATGGGAAGTCCCCTCACATCAAGGCTCTCCTGCATAGTAGAGCACCCATAATTCTGAGGGGCGCCCTCTTAATTAACCTCTTAATCCGCCTCAAACTCTCAGCCAGCATTCCTTTCATTAGCCTGCTTGCACGTGGGTCTGCAACATTAAGGAGACCCCACTGCACTTAATCCCACCCGATGCTTTTCCCCCAACAACCTTTCATCATTCCGAGGATAATACGACTTTATTACGGAGCCCACCGGACCGCAGGTTTAAATAACGTGATAAACACAGGAAGCTTCCCTTTGGTCTTAGGTCAGCCACAAAAGCAGCGAGGATGTGCCCAATACCCACAGAAAAAAAAAATGGAAGCCAAGACTCCATTTCGTAAGGGATTGTCACGAGGAAATGAGAGAGTCAGAAAAAAAAGTCAATTCCACCCACCCTCCATTTTTTGAGAGGTCGTAAAAGTGCGGTCATTTCTTGCCAAGACTCACAAATCTCGGAGGTAATAAATAAAAATATCGCTTTTCACGACCTTTGCAATCGCACCAGGAGGTTGCCAAGGGCTGCTGTGGGAGTGGGGGGGAAAGAAACTGCACAAGACCCTGTAATCGATCATTGCAAGGACTATGCCCGCAATTCAAATTATATCCGACGAGTCCGCTGGTTTCATTCTGGCACAACAAAGTTCATGTAATTACGACTGGGAGGGGCCTCATTGTGCAACTTACAGAGACTCTCCAACTCGACTCCACGTTTCTGCACATAAGCTTAACAAAATCACAATGTGTCTCGCCGCACAGAAACGGATTTTCGTCATAATAAACGTACCTCAGAATTGAAACTGCCGTTGTGTCAGGAACAAACACGTACCTGCACTGCACGGCTCTAATACCATACCACATGACGCGCAAGATCAAGTCAGCCACCCACTTTCTCGCGGTCACTATGGCAAATAAATCGACCTATGATGGCTATACTTTTATTTTTTTATTATTTTTAAATGGGCAATGTGACCTGAAGGGATGATCCAGCCTTGCAGCTACAGGGTTTGATGGAAAACCTTAATCTGGGTTAGGCCTAAACTCATGACGCGGTAGCTCATTTCGCCTCATTCTTCCCCACTTGATTCCAGAGAGAGAAGAGGTGGAGGGAGGGTTGGGATTTTTCAAATGTTTCCAGGCAACGCCCAGAGAATAACCCACAATAATCTCCAAACTTTTAAATGGGGATTTAATGACTTAATAAGTGGAAAAACACTCGGCTGCCTTTATTGGGCGTTCCAACTCCCCCTCTCAACTTAGCCTACAGTTCATATTGCTGGTTTTAATTATTCTTGCCTGCCTTCCAGGGAGGGGAAAGAGTTTTTGTGGTAAAGTTGGAGCGATGGGTAGCAGTGTTTACTCCAGATATTTATTTTTAAGTTGCCCTTTCCTACATATGTCTAATAATCCCTGAGCAGTACTGAATAACAAGACCAACGTGGGCGGAGTGTACTGTACAAAAGAGGGCCTCAAAGGATGGATGGATGCAAGTGTGCTTCCCCGGTAAATGTCTGGCAAATCTTTTGGACATGCAAGAGTAGTCTCAACTATTATCATACTATGCACGAAATAACTGAAAGAGGGTAAATGCACAAAGCCTGATCGTTGAAGAGGATGCACTGTAGCGAGCAAGATTTGCTTTGAACTCAAAGGAAAGGATATTGATACTGCTGCATTTGGCAAGAGGAATCGGCTTTGTTTCCAGCAACCCGTGCAGGTAGCAACCACAGTACTTGCACCGCTAGTGTTTTGGGATCCAGAATGGGATTTGCGTTTCCTTTTCTCCTCAACTGTTTCTAATCCTTTGCTACCACAAAAGGTTCGGGTCCAACCGCCTGTTCTGCACTGAATGTGTTATTGTCTCAAGTTTAATCCCTGTTGCCTTGAGTTCGGCTGGTGATTAATGGCAAGTGGGTCAGTTTGCATGGGATATTTTTCAAAGGGTAAGTAGGTTGAGCCTTCTTCAAGTAACAATGATTCACCATCCAAACGTTGAGGCGTTTGTCAACACCCGCGTACAGTGAATTACCGTATAATTGATGCCTAGAGTGCAAGCATAACCTAACTCCAGCATTGCCAGAGAGAAATTGAGTTGCGACTACGTGGAGTCAGGCACTGAACTACGTCTATCTCATGCAATTCCAACCAAAACCAAGCTTGATTGTGCTTGTAGTTCATTTATTGGTGATGATGTCATGCATAGCTGAGAGCAATAAAAGAGATACTTGTATAAACTAGTACTATAAGCTAGTACCAGTACTATAATAAAGTGTTGCTGAATTTTGTTTGGTGTATACTGGAAAGCATGCTGCATCATTCGAGTAGTCCAAATTCAATTTCGAATAACCACTTAAATAAAAAGCATCTGACTCACCTGACCTTGATGGCCTTCGATTTTAGTCTCACCAGAATCTCCAGCTTCCAACTCTAAAAATAAATTAACATTTTATCAAAAACTTGTCTTCCCCCAGCTCACTACAGAAACATGCGTGAAAATAATAAATGGATGCTTTTCATAAATTGCCTCAAATGTTCTTTAAAGGTAGGCCCTACTCTAAAACTAGAGAACTTTCACGGCATTTCAGTTTCAGGGGAAACAGTGGTGGCTAACCAAAGTATGGATTTGAAATAGAAGGTCATATAGTGACATGGTGGTTTAAAGGTCAGCCCAATTTTATGGTGTCAGCATACACTACTGCTCATTAATTTCAATACATCATCAGGCCACCTCAGTAGTTGATTATTCAGAAAGATAAACACACAAAGCTAGTTTATGATAAATAATTATAGATTTAATATGAGTTTCATACTACACCAAGACCATGACCCAAAACACACCTCCATTCTTTGCAAAAAGTACGAGTATGTTCAGTCAAAACAATGACAACAGGGTCTGAAGAACATGGTTTAGACACCCAAGAGTCCTGATCGCAATCCAATTGAATTCCTTGGAATCATCTGGATAGATGTGTTCGAGACATGCAAAATTACCTTTGGGAGTTGGTGCAAGAGGAGACTGCAATTGGGACTGAACTTTCGACAAATTGATTTACACAGATTGAAAGCCCCACATTTTCACTGCTGTGATCGCTGTTAAGGGTGGGTACTCTGATGGAGAAAAAATAATATATAGAAGTGAAGGCTGAATTCATTGTTTTGTAAACTACGTGTATGAGTTCAAAACATGTTCACATGCCCAATTAGATTCATATTTTTCACAAACTAGCTTCTATTGTTCATTACTTACGGAATAAACGACTATTCAGGTGGTGTATTGAAAATTAATGAGTAGTGTATGTCCACATTTGTCACTTCTTTGAAAGATAGGCTCCTAAGAAATTAACACACCTTGTGTTAGTGGCACAAAGTAAAAAGCCAAAACATCTAATATAGGCCAAAAGATGGTCCAGATAGTACTAATACATGTGCTCATGACGACAAAGTTTCTATTCACATTCCTTCCCATCCCATTCAGAAAGGATATAAAAGTACTTTATGTTCGATGGTCTGGTCTCAAGTCTTAAGATCTTTCTGACAGCATCATACCATTCTTTTTTCTTGATCACATAACAGGTGTACAGCTTCTGCTCTCCAAAAGTAAACAACTCATAACTTTTTTGCTAATGATGCATACGTCACTAAACCCCATGAGAGTTTAATATTACAACAAGCTTCATACACCTGCTAAACAATTTCCTAGATAGCCCTTTTCAGTTGCACATTACTTTTTTATTTGGTTCTGACACAGGTTGATCCTCACCTCACCATCACTTTAAGCATACAAGTTGTTAGATTCTATATCCTTTTCATACCTCAAGGATGTTTCACAACAACTTGTTTCTTGACAAATAAAGTAAAACACATGGTAGACTAGAAAGATTAGGCAATCAAATTTACCTTTGTTCTTAGTTCCTATAATTTCTCGAAGAGCCAGTAACCTCGCATTGTACAATAAAGCATGGATATCTGCTCCAGTAAAATTTTCTGTTGCTGATGCCACTGCAAACAAATCAACATCCTTTCCTAAGTTTACAGATGCTGAGAGGGCGTCAAGAATTTCTTTCCTGTCACCCTGCAATTCAATATATAACCAGTAAAATTAGGAGCAACTGTGAAAAGTACCAATCCATATCTGATTCATATAAAGAATTCCAACTAACTTTATTAGGCATAGGGCAATGTATGACCCTGTCAATGCGTCCGGGTCTAAGAAGGGCAGGGTCAATAAGGTCTGGTCTGCTGGTGGCTGCAAGGACATACACTCCTCTGCTGACACCCTCCACACCATCCAGTTGAGTTAAAAACTGGTTGACCACCCGGTCTGTCACACCTGCGCTGTCATGTCCTCGCCTGGATAATAATTGCAAGAGGACATCCTAATCTTCATTCACCTAAGTCGCCTATGAAAGTTTGCTGAAAGGACTCATTTGCCACCTTCACACTGGCCAACTGTTACCTGAATTCGTCCCACTCATGTGTAATCAGCCTTCTCGACACAGACTCCCACTTAAATTAACAAGGCACCATGCATTATGAGAAGATTAGCACACAGTCTGCAGGAAGCCCACAACAAACTAAAGCAAATCACCTGACATCACCACACTCATCATTTGAGCCTGACAGGAAAATTTCCCATGCAAGGTTGGCGGGTGAGGTGGCAGGATGGGGGAAATATTCAAGCCTTTCTCCCCAAGCGCCCACTTGGGATGACAGCCATATTTCATCTCTTTTGTGCCCCACAATGATCACCACTCCCAACTTGAATGGCTCCTCTAATGAATTTCAAAAGGTGTCACTGTAAGCAAGAATCTAGCAGAAAAAAAATTAAAAGAAGGCATGTGAAAGGAAGTCTGGTGCAACTGCTTGAGTGACCTTGTACTGCTCACCTGATACCTGTCATTGCCAAAGACATGTGGTCACAATGGAGGAGGCCACTTACCAGAAGACATAATTAATCACCAATTTTGCCCTATTGTGTAGGTGAATGGAGAATGATTGCAGCAATAATGCCATTCCAGAAAGCTTATTACTCGCCTCATACAGTAACATAACAGCAAAATGCATGCTATTCATCAAATTGTACAATTGCATGCCGATAGGAGTTTTTTAAAGGCCACAAAAGCAAAATAAACTCACCTCGGTACAAGACTATCAAATTCGTCAAAGAATATAATGCATGGCTTTGCATTTCGTGCCCTGCAAGAATCAGGTAGTCAATCAATGTATTAAAATTGCTGCCCTTTTACATATATTATGGCCGAACCGTACCTCTGAAACAGATCCACCACTGCTTGCTCACTTGCACCAATGTATTTGGAGAGCAGCTCAGGACCCTAAAATATTTTAAGGATCAGCACTGTTTATAAACTTTATTCAGTACAATTACAAACCTTCACACTAATGAAGTTCAGCCCACATTCTTGAGCCACCACACCTGCCAGGAGGGTCTTTCCTGTTCCAGGAGCACCATACAGCAGTATTCCAGAATGAAGCCGGATAGGACAGTCGGCAAACAAGTCTGGATACTGCAAAAACACAATTTGACTTTTAGCAAGAGGAAACTGCATCAAAGCAATAAGCTACCTTTGTAGGCCAAAGAAGAATCTCAACCAAAGTCTTCTTGACAGCTTGAAGACCTCCAACATTGCTCCAGCTCTTTTTATCACTGGACTTGTGTAAATCTATACCTCTTAAGGAAACTGGTAAATATCCAGAGATAGCTGCCTCTAAATCGGATTCTTGAAGAATCCGTTTGTTGCTTGAACTGGAACATCTATGGCACATAGACAAGACAGCCCTTTCAACAACCATCTTCAAGTCATGGGCTACATATCCATCCATCTTGTTTGAATAAGCATTCCAAGTTTGTTTTGACAGAATATCTTCTGCAATCCCATCCGAAAGCTGGAGCAATTCATGATGCAGCAACAATTCTCTTCCTCCCTGCAGAATCAAAATATTACAATTAAACACCTGTACTAGTAGCGGATCATCAACACAAAATAACAATGTTATACCTTGTCCAGAGGTGAAATTTCCACAAACTTCTGAAATAGCCTGCATCCTCGCTTTGCCTTCATATCTGAATGGAGAGATGTCTTTGACTTAGCTGTTGCTATCAAAACCACACAGTTTGCTTTGGGGAGCTTATTGACAGCTTCCCATATCACATGGCTAATCCTGCATGTTGGAGAGCAGCAATGTAATGGATTCCCATTAGCCACATGCATAAAAGATTGTACCTCTGAGAATATTTATTTGCATCTGAAGTGGCCTCGTCAGGACTTGATAATGATGGTGCCAACAAGTCCAAGTCTTCCAGAAATACAATAGATGGCTGATGATTAGCAGCATCAGAAAATATTTCTTGCATGTGCCTTTGAATGGTGTCTGGTTTTTTCCCTAGAAACCCATAAACAAAAATATGTCAGATATTCTCTCATATGCCAATATTGCACCTTTCAGCCTTGTGATGATTAACAAACCTTTCAGAACTTTGCAATCAATAATGCGAGACCACACATAGTATGGTGACATTTGTAACTTTTGACAAATAGCAGTTACAAGAGTTGACTTTCCAGCACCATTTGGACCTGTCACACAAAGGTTCCCAGTTTGTGAGCCAGAAGACTCTTGAAACAACTGTGCTGCCACCTCATCCAAATGAAGACCTGTATGCAGGTATGTTATGCAAGTGTCCATCAATGTATCCACATCTCTGCAAGTAATAGACTGTACAAACCCTGAACATAAACAAACACCATTCCTTTTAACAATTATTTTTCAAAATACTCACACACGTGTTGCTGTTTGCTCCCACCACTTTGGCAAGTCCAATTCTAATGTGCCCATGCAATATGGTGTGGCAGCAGTGAAAATTGGGCCCAATGTCACTCTAATAAACTGAAGGTTTTCTGGGCACAGAACAGTCCACTGCAGAGATGATGGGGATAATTGCACTACAAAGTCTTGGCCAGAAAGAGTCAAAAGAGATGATGTGTTGACCAAAATATGTTGATAAAAATTTGCAGCAGTGGTCAAGCATTCCAACGGATTGCCTTCCTGCGGAGCAATGCAATCACATATTGTAAAATTAAGTGGTACCAATAGCAACACTTTCTTAAGCTACAAACTTTTAAAATTTGGAGCCCTGGTAGGTTGCTCTTTCCCAGTTACAATATAATTACATAAAAGAAAAAAAGAGTATTCTCACCCATTTTGTTAATGGAAGAAGTTCCACTTTTTCAGGTGAGTGAACACAATCACAATTTAGTCTGCTCATCTCCACCTTGCAACCAATGCTGAGTCCCAGACTTCTTCGCAGTGAATCAGGCACAACAACAGAAGTACTTCCAAAATTTTTCTCAATCCATTCTTGGATTGGTGGTGAAAATTTAAATTTATCAACCATAACAACACTTGCAACTAAACCGATCTCCGACGTATCAGGAACAGTTTGGTACTTTTTGATCGAAACAAGAAACCTGTCTGGTAACTTGCCTGAACTCTGTAAAACCTTCTCATACACAAAAACATTGTAAGGATGCAATAAAAGCTTATCTTCATTACTAATGGGATTAGGAATGTTTTCAGGAAAAGGATGAACCCTTGAGCACACAGTGAAGTGTGGTTTTGAGTTGTCTCTGCATTTTACACATCCTCCAGATAGGTCCATTTCATCAACACTTGCTTCTGAATCAGGAAACTGAAGGAAGGACTTAAAGGCATTGATAGGTGACATAAGTTGAGAGAAAGCAACTTGAAGTCCCCGAGAGAGGGGGTCCATCTTCAAACCACTGTTGTCAATTGAAGTTTCATGTGCATCCTGATCTGCTTCAGGCAAGGCCATTTTTGCATCTGGAGGAAGTATGCTGACCTCTGTAAACTGTTCCAAAAAACAAAAACCAGCTTCAGGAGCAGCTGACACTGCAAGGCAATATACACCATTAGCCCAAAGCAGAACATACAACATCCACGTTTGCCCGTACCAATTTGTAAATGAATACTCGATGAAGATGATATCCAGACCAGCACAACTTCATTATGCCATACTACTCGGAGCTGGTTCAAAAGTGACGACTGAATTATATCAGAATTCAGCTCCTGAAAGCAAACAGTAGTCATCAAAATTCATTCACTGAACTCGCCTTGACAGGTTATAATACAGTACATAGCTCAGACACCATACTACAATAATACAATTATAAATATAATATTTCCTTCTCTGTTTCTGCTTTTCTCTGGTGAGTGGAGTGAGACTGTCCTCCTATACAGGGAGTTTCTAAATTCAGCCGACAAACTTGTAGGGGTAATAGAGGGGACCAAGACAAGTATTTTTCACATAGGAACCCATATCCAGAAACGCCATCTAGAGAGGGTCAATAGACAAGGAACGGGAGTGCTCACACAAGTCAGGTGGAAGGCGCTAGGTGAGCGGACTGACAAATTTCTACGGGTAATAGAGGGCACCAAGACAAACATATTTCATATAGAAACCTGTGTTCGGAAACGCCATCTAGAGGGGGTTAATAAACAAGGAACGGGTCGCTCAGATGTGTTTCCAGACACAGACACAAAAAGTGGACCTTGATCATTCTTCCCCCCAGTCTTCAAATATACGGTCACAAACCAGAGCAAAAACCAAATAACAATGATAAACTGACAGAAAATCACAAAACTTGGGCAAAAGACACAAAATACAAGCAAGTATCACTTGCTCTGGACTCTACCTTGTTTTTTTAAAAAAAAAAAAATTTACCCCGTGATACAACACTTGGTCGTTATCGGGGGGTGGCAGACCACCATACAGTTTTCTAATGGTTTATCTTCGAACTCCGGTGCAAGGATTACTAGGAAATGGGGTAAGGGTTGGGGGGTTTGGGGAGGGGACACATGTGCAGGTGCATTGTCCAGCCGTGGGCCAGGTGCAGTCGCCCAGGAGGTCAGGTTGCCAAGACACCTTAGCGCCTCCTTAGGCGCGGGTCACGACCCATTGACGCAAGCGAAAGGTTTGTTCCCAGGTGGGGATTTGAACCCGGGACCTTTCGCATAGCAAGCCGAGACGTTACCATCTCGGCCACCGTGCCTCCCCCCTCTGGACTCTACCATTACAGCCCATTATTCCACGTGCACAGTATGTTACCAAATATTTTTCCAGATTATCCTCGGATTGGAAACGCCTTCCGGCTCATGCACGTCATAGCAACATAATTCGTATTACTTCTGAATGATTTTGGTCCTTTCAGGAGCATAAAAAAATACCAAACATGCCTCTGAAGGAATAGGTCTGGAATAGGCCCAAAAAGTCCCAAAATTGCTTCAAAAAGTTCAAAAACTATCCCAAAAAAGGCCAAATAGGCCTGAAAAGTCACAAAAAGCCAGAATAGGCAAAATAGTGCCAAAAACCACAAAATAGGCAATTATAAGCACTATAAGAGCAAAAACATTCCCTTGACTGACAAAAAAGGGTAGTAAGACCCCCGTGGTGGAATGAAAGTACTGAAACAAGGCAGGCGCACGTAAGACCTTCACCAATATTGATTTAAGCTGTACCACGGGTATCCCCACTTTCTTCATGTTACCTTCCTTTTATATCCCCCTAGCCAACTTATGTAGCCCTTCCTATATGGCTGCTGTTGAAATACATCCCAGGCATTAATTTCAATCTCTTACTTCCAAGTAACATTTAAAGAGGTCCATGAAGAATCTTCACCATGTTACACCACACATCATGTCAATAATTTGACACTTTAAATATCCAGTCTCCATTCCATGTCAACATGACCACAATCCATAAATCCAAATGGTTATCACAACACTTTGCATACTCCCTGGCTGTCGCTCCAAACTTTCTTCAACCAATATTACATTGCTTACCATCATGCAACACGATTCCTTGCACTTACAAGAATTTCCCAGTCGTCCTTCGAAGCAGGCCTGACCTCCACCTCCCTGGCAACTGGTGCATCATGCCACCCAGTCAAGCTTGCTTCTTCTCCATCCTTGATCCCAAGTTGCTGTGCAAACGCCCCGCTGAGAGACACCTCATCTGAAGCAAGGGAGGGCGACCCAATGCATGAGAAGTAGCCTTTCGAAGATCCTCCTGCCCACTTCAACCTCACTGCCGGAACCTGGAAAAGCAACAAATGCGTCTCGTGAAGCGGCCCAACCAAGTGGGATATGGTGAACCACCTTCTGTCCTCCAGGTTTCCAGGCCCTGACCCATGAGTCTGGCACAGCAAGGAAGCAGTTCTTGGCAGACGCATGCCTGACAACCACCGCTCTGGACCCAGGGCCTCCCAATCGGCTGGAACTGGCCATCGTTCGCCACACACCCGGAGCCAGGCACCAACCAGACCGCTTTCCTTTTTGAGCAAGGAGGAGGAGGAGGATTACCTCCGCAAATTTCGCATCACCAAGTCACCATCGTGGAGGCCGCCATCTTCCCGCAGGATGGCCAACATGGCAACATCTGGCTCAGGGTGGCCAACCGGCCAGCCGGCTGAATGGAACGAATGGAACGTCAGCTGTAGTATGTTGGCCGGTGGTCATTCATCCGGGAGATCTGTGGGTTGAGTCGGTGGTCCTCTCAGTTTTGGTGTCGCCGGAAACTGGATTGTTACTCCCCAGTCATCCCCACCACAGAAGGTAATAAGGCAGGTACCTGCAATTATTATTGCCTCCGGCTCTTTTGCTTCAACTGTGAAACCAGCATGAAACAACAGCAAGAATCTCCACTGATGGCTCTGCACCTGTATACGTGCACTAAGCTGCATAGAACACCTTCACCCATCTTGAGGTGCACTTGATCCTGGCATAACTTGAGCTACATCGCAGTGAAATCACATTCATATCACATTAACACTTAAAACTGCACTTATATCCTAGATGTATGTTGACTGATTACTTAATGAAACCCATTTTGTGTCCAAATTTGAGCCCAAAAGAACTGAAGGGAAGGACGAACCGGCCGCGCTGAACGAAACCCGTTGAGACCAGCGCCATCTGCGTATGTGCGACATGTGTTCCCCCTGCCGGCAACTGGGGACGATCTCGCTGCATGTTCCGCCATGACGTTTTGCCCTCCTTAAAAAGGGGGGTGTAGGGGGCAGGAGAGGGGGGAAGACAGCAGCATCAAGCAAGCAAGGCCTTCGCGGGAGGGCAAGCAAGGGGCACTCGCGGGGAAGCGACAAGCGACTCGTAGAAGTCAGGAGTCGTGGTAGCTAGCCGACGAAACCGAGGCTTGTGTTATTGTCGATGTGTGCATCGACTGTTTGGGGTGAGGAGAGTTCGGCGCCAGGCCACAGCTAGTTCAGATGCAAACCATCCGCAACACGGTCGACTGGGTCTCCAACTGGGTCCGCGGTCTCCTGCCCAGGAAGAGGAGGCGGGCTTCGGACGACGACGACGACCAGAACAACTACCCTAGGTATACATTTAACGGTCGCCCACTAGGCCCAGCCCCATCGCCCAGACAACACCCAGAAACAGGATCTAGGGCTGCCTTGCCATGGGAACCGTGCATGTGCACCCACGGTACAGGCTTCGAACCTCACAAACTCACCAGTGGTGGGAAGGGATGGGCTGTTGCCATACATGTGTGCATTGGAACATGGCATGCCATGCTCATCTTCTTTCATTTCTTACAGCCCTGTTGCCGATTTCAGACGCTGTGATGACAGCCTAGGTCCACCCCCAAGTAAGCGGCAGCGCAGGCCTCTTATACCTGAGAACTCAATCTTCCAGAGCGGAGAGCTCTACCAAAGAGCCTTTGCAGGTAACAATGCTCAGTGGGAATTGTAAGGATAATTAGTGGCCAAGTGGTCACTTGTTTCAGTGTTGATTGCTCCAAACCTGACACAGATAATGCATATTTGTGAAAAGTTAACCCTCTTGGACTGTTATTTTTTTCCGACTTGCCCGAAATATGAACTTTTCCCCGCAATTTATGGCAGTGGAAGAATTTGTGGAAATGATGATTTGACCAACATTCAATAATTTGCTACAGTATCCTTTCTTTTTGCATTACAGTTGGACACATGGGTGATGCCACTTCACCACCCAGCATGTCACCTGCAATGGTGCCAAGGACCCAGAAGGTTCGGGAATGCAAGGGTTCAACGGAGATGAATGGCCCAAAAAGTAGCAGTCAGCAGTACAATAACATTATTGAAATTGTCAGTGCTGATACCTACAAACCCCAGGTTTGATAACTGCATAAGCCTGCTATTTTGAGTATTGAAGTGCAGAAATGTAACTTTTTCTATCGTTTACAGAATGAAGTTCAGTACTTGTTTGAGAAGAAAAACACTTCATTACCCAAGATTCAAAGAAAGCCACTTATCCCTCTCAGGCATCAGTACAGTTTCAGCAATGGTCACCGCATCGAAGCTAATGGCACTGGACCACTGACTGCCTACAGTCAAGGTTGGTGCTGACTGAGAAACATCTCATCCAATATAACTTCTTGTCCACTGGAATCTTTCCAGATGCATGTGCCTCATGCATCAAGTTACTTACCTCGCTGCAAAGAGGCCTCACCAAATTGCAATCATATCCAGAGAGATAGTGGATGGTGATTGTTGCATTATTTGTTATGAAATTACGCAAATGTGGAATGTTGTCTTATGATATGTTATTTGTGGCACTTACTGCCATTTTTTTTCTTCCAGTGCTGGCTTCTGCAAGTGTCACGCCTAGGGAGGGGGTTTTCTTCAGAAAGCCACAGCCAACAAAAAAACCTGACCTAGCAAGTGTACACAGCAAGTTTTTTTCACAAAGGAAGAGCAAGGAGTTTACTGTGCATGAGGTTAGTACTAATTTAAAAATTTTGTCGCCGTGCCAAAAGTTGTAGTAGGAGTGATATTAATTAAAAACAGTATGTTCCAGTATTTATCATTTTAACTCATGGTCCTTTTGAATGTAAAATGCTGAAAAAAAATCATCTACAGGGTGTTAGAGGGAAAAAAAAGAAAAAGTGCAATGAACTTTAAATGTAATTAAATTAATTTAAATTTTTAAAGTCACTACTAGAAAAACTCTTGCTTTGCTCACATTTTTCTGTGGCTCAGGCCTAGAAAACCCCTCGCTTCACTCGCTTTTTTCTAGGCCTGCGGTGTAGACCTTGTTGTTAATGATGCTCATCCTAAAATTATCCGCATCATACTCCCCTCCCTCCCGCATGCCTGCCTCTCCTCTCTTTCCTCGCCGCCCTTCCTTAACCCTTTGATGGGTACGTATATCATATTATGATGTCCTGAGCATTTATGAATTTGGTCCTCTAGGATGTGCATATAGAGAAGGCGAACTCTGCAGTTCCAAGCATGGTTCAATATGCTCCTGCCAGCTCTTGGATGGTGACTACCATAGCACCCCCAGATTCACCCCTGTTCCAAGTTGAGTCGTATAAGCCAAGGTCACTTTGCTCCCACCCGATCGTTTATGTAAACATGCGCCCTGAGTACTGGGTGTCCCGTAAAGTCTGGACCCTTGGGAGTTTATCATAGCACAGTGTTGTGGTAATATAACGTAACCATAATAACAATGTATAGTGACGGAGTAAACTTGTTAGGCCTATCAACTTTCTGAGAGCCAAACGATTCTAAAAAGTTTTATTTTTGGGACACCCTGTAGATGAATTTTTTCCTAGCATTTTACAATCAATCAATCAATCAATCAAAACCATAGGCCTCAAAGGGTTAAGGAGCAGTGCAGAATCGGCAATCTTTAAGAATGGGTTGAACATTAACATCTACACTTTCTAAAATCTACTTGTGGCAATTTTGATGTGATACAATTGATATTACAGTGCTACCAGCTGGAGGAGAAAAAGCGCTACCACCAGCTGCTCCAGCAGCACACAAGAGCGTCACTCAATGGGATGGACAATATTTTGAAGCCAGTTGGTGCATCCCCTGAACTGGGACCCTCAGGTACTATATCTGTGAGCAGTGGGAGCAGAGCTGGTTCCACAAGCCTGTTGAATGGAGCTCTGCATAGGATCAGGGTTCTGACTAGCCCCAAAGAAGATTCTCTGGAGAAGAGTGGTGGGAAGACGTCAGGGATAGAAGAGCCCATTGGGAAGGAGACAAAACAGGAGGATTGTGCCGCTGAGAAGGAAGTGATTATAATAGAAGACGATGATCCTGCTACATCCTCTTCACTCTCGTCACCATCTTTACCTAACATTGGTATGTTTTGGAGATTATTTTTAGCCAACATTCTGGTGTTCAAATTGTGGACTACCTGTACCTATTGCTATCAACGCACCTAGTTGTTTCAAATTTTACATTCATGGTATGTTTCCATGTTATATATTATTGGATTATCTTGGCTCACTTTAGATTCTCGTAGCGCTTCAACGGACTCAGACAGTCAAGGAGAAGCAACAACAGCAAAAGCCAGGCAAATATTGTCACCTCGACAGACATATATACTGACAAAGGAGGCAAGTCGAAACTGGTTAGAGAAGGTGAGGGAAAGATACAGCAGTCATGAGCGTGAACTCATCCGAAAGATGGAGGAAGAAAGGTATTTTGCCAAGGCCCGTGCAGGAAGGGCTATTCCAAAAAGAAATCTCGAAGATCGCCTTGAAACTCAGATGTTTTTCCTGGATCTTGATGACTATGAACGCAAGAAGGAAGTTGAAGCCCAGGTTCAGGAAGAACTACGAGAAATTGCTGCCCCAAAAACAACACTACCAGAACTCACTCCTGAAATGAAAGAAAAGATTGCGTGGGCACTGAAGCCAGGGCCAGGTATGGAGGTGCTATCAGAAGGGTTCAAGATGAAAATCCTTCGCAAAGACCTGGTGACACTGAAAGGGCTGTCTTGGCTTAATGACGAGGTGATTAACTTCTACATGAGCATGGTGGCTGAAAGGGGAGGCACTGATGGCTTGCCCAAAGCATATGCCTTCAGTACCTTCTTCTACCCCAAGATGTTGACTGGAGGCCAAGCAGCCCTGAAAAGATGGACAAGAAGGATCGACATCTTTTCTTATAGCCTCATCATTATACCAGTGCACCTTGGCATGCACTGGTGTCTGGCTGTGGTAGACTTCAGAGACAAGTCTATACGCTATTTTGACAGCATGGGAGGTCGCAATGATCAGGGTCTTCAGGTAAGCTGTCGTAATTTCTTTTGCTTCTGTAAAGTAATGGCATGCCATTCATTAATTCCCATTGACACTGTTAATATTATAACGAAACCTGTATATAGCAGAATCTTTCTATTCTCCAAAAATATTCCTTAGTAAACAAATTGCTGCTGCATAGGAAAGTACTCATAGAAAAATACGAGGACTGTAAATAAAATAGTGGCAACTATTTAATTACTTGGGACTGGAAATTCATGGCAGCTTTAAACTTTCAGAGTCCTTCAATGTAGTCACTAGCATTGTGTAACGCACATCATTAGTGATGTGGATGTCGAAGGATGCCATTGGCAGCCCTGGTTTTGTTGATGATTTGTATACAGGGTGGTCCAACTTTTTTGTCCGAACAGCTATTGACAAATTCGGCCTAAGCTGCTTATGTTGTAGTGCGTTACCTGGCAATCCTGTCCGGCGGGCCAATTCAAACATCAGCCCATGGAGACTGCTTCCATTGTTGCCACTGTTTACAAATCGAATGAGTGAGTGCGCAGGCAGAAGAGATCCGTCGCTGGGTCGTCCGCGTCACTCACTAATTTGTAAACA
>KZ539498.1:0-19283 GCA_000934665.2 Catajapyx aquilonaris | reverse complement strand
TGACCCCCCCCCCCCCCTGGATCCGCCCCTGGCCGAACTGAACTGAATGACTCGCCCCTACAGAGTGACAAGGTTGAGAGGAATGGATGGAAAAGAGGGAAAATGAGGATAGCGTCGATTGTCCCTCAAGGCGCCATCTTGGGATTGGACGCTAGTATTTCAATGGGCGCTTGCGCCTTAACTATTCGTCTGACAGAAAAAACATACAGAGGTAGGTTGTAGGAAATTACGTCTAGTGTATATTTGAATACAATGATTTGTCTCGAAAAGTTCATAGGTTTCGCGTTATGGGCAAAAACAAAACAAAAGTCCCATTTTTTTGTTGTTTTTTGCATTTTTAAGATATTTCCCGAAATCTTTCGAGGTGGCAAAGTGGAAATTCGTAATCAGCACCTCGAAAAACATACTGGACCCAAAAATCAGAACTTCTCCAAAACTTTCCAGGTAGAACCCATTTCGAGCACTGAATGACTGGACTATTTTGGCAATCAGAACTCACACTGATGGTAGACCATGTGCATTCAGTTTTCAAATGTGCCATAAAAAAATTGAGAGGTGTAAGTTAGATGGTAAGGGAAGCATATTGCAATCTAGATATGAGAAAATCTAGAGAAAATCCATTTCCATGTCACTTTTGTTTGAAAAGGTTGTCTCAGAAATCTTAATCTGAAATTTGGCTCATGCACTCACTCTAGTCTGCTAAGAAATAAGTGTGTTCAGTTAGGTCAGATCTGTCGATTCTTCCCTGTGAAAAAGAAAAATTGGATTAGGTATAAATAATTATTTGGCAGATTTGAAGTGTAAACGAGTAAGCAGGAGAGAAACAGGCAGGGAAAAACATGCAATTGTTGTCAGTTTTCTTTGATTTTCCTAATTGAGGTTTCAGTTGATATAATATGTAAGTGTATTGTACTATTCATGATTTTTCTTTTCCATTTCTTAAAAACCAGTTGGATTTTTCAGATTTCAAGTTTGCTCAGTGTGAGTGATGCAATGTTATCTATTGCTGTACTGCTGTTTAAGAAGATTTTGTTCTTTTGTGTTCGCAGATATTTGGTAATATTCAATACATGTATTACATTGCAGTACTAATGTGTTTGTTAAAGATAAATAAAAAGAAATATTCAGACTTCTGGATTTATTCCTCTCTGTTTCTGTACTGTATACAATATGGAGTGTCATGTGGGCAGAGGCAAAAGCTGCTTACCTCAACCCTTGGTCCTTGAACCCTGTTCTTAAGAAGTGTTTGGTTGGCGACATGCATCACCTGCAATCTTGTAGGTCAATTCGATCATCATCCAATGATAATACAGGGTGTTTATTATAGCTCTGCACAGACTTTCAGGGGTAATAGAGGGGACCAAGACAAGTATTTTTGACCTAGGAACCCGTGTCCGGAAACGCCATCTAGAGGGGGTTCGATCATAGACAAGGAACGGGTGCGCTCAGAACGCGTCAAGCGGGAGGCGCTAGGCGAGCGGACTGTTTTGTTGATAGATGGCGCGCAGTTGTTGCCAGGTTATGGTATATCGCGTCGTTGTAAGTAAACAACGACGCAATATGCCATAGCCTGGCAACAACAGAACCGCTGTTGACTATCCGCGCGTCTCCTAGGAGGCGGACTTTAGTTGCTAGGTGGCTCTGCTGTTGCCAGGTTATGGCACATCGCATCGGTGTTTACCATCCGAGCGCCATCTATCAACAAAACAGTCCGCTCGCCTAGCGCCTCCCGCGTGAAGCGTCTGATCGCACCCGTTCCTTGTCGATGAACCCCCTCTAGATGGCGTTTCCGGACACGGGTTCTTATATCCTATGCCAGCGGTTCCCAACCTTTTTTCACTTACGTACCCTCTGGCGGCCCATTCCCATAAATTGTACTCCTTTAATATCCCTAATGGAGAATGTTTGTAATAAATACCTGCTGTTATTTAAAATATAGGCTGTAACAGGAAATAAATTAATCAGTAATACGATAATAATGCAAAGCAACAATAAGATATACAAAGCATATATTTTTATATTCAAATTCAAATGATACTTACTGATTAACCCTTTGCTGCCTACGGCCATCATATGATGTCCGGAGATTTGCCCTGCCAAACTTGGGTCATTTTTCAATGCAAAAAATTTCAACCTCACCGATTTTCTTGAAATTCGGTGCACTGGTAGCCCACCCCAAGGGATGAAAAACGCCCCTATAGTTACCTGATCAAAATGACCTCGTGACCCAATTTTGAGGGGGCAGAGGTCAAATTATAAAATTTCGACCTCGCCGATTTTCTTGAAATTCGGTGCATTGGTAGCCCACACCAAGGGATGAAAAACGCACCTATAGTTACCGGATCAAAATGACCTCGTGACCCAATTTTGAGGGGGCAGAGGTCAAATCATAAAATTCCGACCTCGCCGATTATCTTCAAATTCGGTGCATTAGTAGCCCACACCAAGGGATGACAAACCCACCTATAGATCCCTGCTCGACATGACTCTGTGACCCATATTGGAGGGGACCTATGTCAATGCGCCGAATTTCAAGAAAATTTGTGACTGGCACTTGCAAAGTCTCCCTTATGATTCACTAAGGCGGGTAGTACGTGTACGCAAAAAATGTAAGTGTGTATAACCTTGGTATAACCCCCGAATTTCAAGAAAATCGGTGAGGTTGGAATTTGACCTCTGCCCTCATCAGAATTGGGTCACGAGGTCATTTTGATCAGGTAACTATAGGTGCATTTTTCATCCCTTGGGGTGGGCTACCAATGCACCGAATTTGAAGAAAATCCAGTGAGGTCGAAATTTGACCTCTGCCCCCCTCAAAATTGGGTCACGAGGTCATTTTGATCAGGTAACTATAGGTGCGTTTGTCATCCCTTGGGGTGGGCTACCAATGCACCAAATTTCAAGAAAATCGGCGAGGTCATAAAATTTCCGGAAAAGGGGAAAAAAAAACTCCGTCATCAAAGGGTTAACATATGTAATTATTATGAATAGTTAATATGCGCACACACTTCCATATATTTGGAATCTTGTTTCATGAATAACATAACACACAGGAAATGTTCTATGAGATCCTTGACCTTGTTTTGTAGCACATAATTTCTTGAAATCTGGTTCAATTGATGTCAGATACAGTGTCAAATCTGGACTTGCACTGAGCTTATTGCGGTATTTATTTTTGATAAATGTATAAGACGAGAAAGCCCTCTCCACCAGCTCCATACTGGTAAATGGCATAAAAAACTGAAGCGCCTTGTTGCTCAGCTGTTCATATTCTCTGCTGATGTCTGCCCAAAAACTGAAGGATTTCCCTTTGCAGTCAGCCAGGTGCAATATATTGATTAATCCGCCATTGCTCATTTTCTTTCGCGTACCCCTGACCATCCTGCGGCGTACCCCTGGGGGTACGCGTACCCCAGGTTGGGAACCGCTGTCCTATGCCAAAAACACTTGTCTTGGTCCCCTCTATTGCCCCTGCAAGTCTTTACAGAGTTACAGAAAACACCCTGTATATTGTTGATCCTGTTGTGGAAGCGTGAATGTCGATCAAACCCTTTCTGCCGTCAGATGTAAGAAGACCGTAACTCATATACACTAGTATAAGGGTGAAAGTCGCATGCATGCCCTGCACTAATCCCCCCTGACTCAGAGGGGATTAGTGCAGGGCGTGCATGCGACTTTCCCCCTTACTAGTTTTTGAGTTACGGTCTTCTTACATCTGACGGCAGCTTTGCCCACACAACCACTCTGCATAATAATGCAAAAATTGACCTTGACCTCGCTTAAAATTTCACACACGTGCTTGTGGTAGGCCAACATTTTCGTCCCACTGCTATAGTTACTCTTGTAGTTATACTGCTAACCATAGTGCTGCTAACTAGTATATTAAACAGCATTCCCAACGTTGGTGGCTGGCGGGACAGGTCCGGTGGACATCCTCCCGAATGCGCCCCAGTTCACTCATTCCTTGTTCCTTGTGTGGACCAAGATGGCGTCTCTTCCTCCAAGGCTACTTCCTCCTCGATCAGCTTTTTTTTCTCTTCGTCTGCGTCGTATTCTTCTTCCTGCCAGCTGCCTCCTCTCGGATGCTGCTTGCCGACACACACACAGAGGAAGGTAAAGGTGGGTGAAAGACACAGGCTGAGGGAAGTGTACCCAGTACGTCAAGGAAACAATGAAGACCTAAGATAGCATTTTGTGACTCGGGGTAAATGAACAGAATGAATAATGACACGTTCACTTCTCTACTTACAGTGAAGACCCACCCGACCCCCGTACTGCTGTTTGGTGGACACGACACACAACATTAGGCAGAGATGGACTGGATGGCCACGGGGACCTTCCCCTGCCCCTACTGCGACCAGGTCTTTGAGAGGAGGTGCCTCCTCCTGGGGCACAGCTTCACGCACTCCAAGTGGGACAGGGCCATAAGGGAGGTGGAAGAGGAGGATCGGGGTCCACCAGTGGTCACTGTTCGATTCACAGAAGAGGACGGTGATGCAAATGGAGGAGATGAACAGGTGAAGGTTGTCCCAAAAGTTGCTGTGTAGTAATGTAGCCTACCAAGCATCATATTGAAGTTCTTCCTGCAGGAGGTGTCAGAACTGTCCCTGCAGGCTGGAAGGCATGGCCAGACATGTCTTCGGGCTGATTGGGTGAATATGACCAACACCTGCTGTAGAATGAACTGCAACATGCACACAGGAGGTATAATGTAGTTCATTAAGAGTTGTAGAATGTAGATACACTGAGCAGAGCACTTGTGTCAGTGACAGGTGGGAAAATCACTCCCCTTCAGTATAGAGTGCCTTCCTTGAATGGGAAATGATACTAGGTAATTGAAAGGACCATAGTTTCCCAGAGAGGGGCCAAATAATGGTATGCTATAGCCAAGGTGAGGTGAAAATGAGTCTGGTATATTCAGAGTAATAAAAATGCGCAGGACCTTATGGAGGTATTCCGGGACCAGCTTTCCAAGAATGTTATATTGACCCAGTAAAACTTACTGGAGATGTTTAGTTTGTCTCTAGAAAAAGGCCTGTTAAATCTTTGGTTGCGAGACATATTGATAAATTTTTCGTACTGTTATTTCTAGTTTTATTTTTTGGTGATTCACGGATAATCCGAAACATGGATAATCCACACCCGGATAACAGGGAATACGGTGTAATTAAATTTCAACAAAAGTTCTGCTTTCTCTGCTTAATGCTTTCATAAGTACCAGTACTCGAAAGTTGGACTGACAGGATGGTATGTTAATGATATGACATATCTGCTTCACCATCACTACGTGTGAGGGGTTGGTGATAATCATAATGCAGGAATAGGCTATAATCCATGTCTTTCACGCAGAGGAAATCATCTTCGTGCTAAGATTTTGCCATCTCATGTAATACCTTTCAACTAAAATGACCAAAATGGATTAACAGGATTCTTGGATGTGAAGCTGTGTTTTTCTTTGCTTCCTCAGACAAAGATCACCTCTGTCAATCTGGCCGATCTCCTCTTCTGCGATGACTGCAAGAAACCATTTGCAACAAAGATGCACCTGGAACGCCATCAGATGAGGGAACACCGCACTCCACAGAACAAGGTACAGCATAATCAAATGTTAATGATTCTATCAAGTCTAGTATATTAAAATGCTTTCAGACTATGCCTAAGCCCTCTGATTGGTCATCTGCAAATTGTTGTTACTGGCACGTTCCGATTGGCCCCTGTCTATTGTTACTGCGACGTATTTTTACCATGATTCCTCCTATTGACCCCCGTTCCGAGCATGCGCAATGGGGGGAGTAACCAGGAGTAACCCCTCGGTTCAGTCAGTTGTCAGCTGACTGCCGATGAGTTAACAACAACTCTCCTGTCACCTTCCATCCACACCCTTTCCCCTCGATTCTGTCACTGGGTATCGAAAAAATGGTCCTATGGGTGTGTAAAAATTTATGGCCTTTGAAATGTTCCCATAGTTAATGTTCGTGAGAATTAATTGGCACTTACTTTTATTACCCAGATTGTCAATGGTCATATATGTTAATTAGGCATTTGGATAATCACGATGAACATGCCCAATGCTAATCATACACATGCTGTATACATGCACATGTGAAAAATAATGTTAGAAACACTTTGATTGGAATGCTGCTGTGTTGGCAACCCTTTGTTTGGAACATTGCTAATTATGGAAAATTAACTTGCATACCATCTTCTTCTATTATATTAAAATCCTACTCTTAGTATTTGATCATGGCCTCTGATTGGTCCGCCACATATTGTTACTGCAACGCATCCGATTGGCCCCCTCACACAACAGTGTGAATAAACAGTGCCCTTTCATTGACACTGTTTACTCATATTGTTGAGGTCATTTCTATGGGAACTTTTAAAAAGTTGAAATTTCCAGAAGTGCCTTCTACGAGGATGTCCTTTGACCGTAGATGGTGGACGGCGATTAACAGTGTTATAACAGTGGTACTATATGGTACTATACATAAGGCAGAATTTTCTCAACTCCTTACAGTTAATAAAGATTTATGTATGAAACTTATGATTGTGCAGAAGCCTACTGGTTTCAGAGTGTGAATAATTCATCAAGGCTCAAATTGATTCGATGTCAGGCCCCTGGCAAGTGATATGATGTTATGATCCCTATGGTTTTCATTTATTTAAAGTGGTTCCCTATAATTTATTAGTTGCTTGGATATGATGCCTTGGAGAATCTGTGATTGGTTGTGCATATGCTATTGAAGATAACTTGGTCTAGTGGCCTGTTCCATTTTGTGAAACAGTAAGTGAGTAAGGGATGGCATGTAATTTATCTTTTAGGAAGCAAGAGTGAAAACAAGCGGTAGAATTGGAAAGAAGCAGGCTCAAGTGAGAAGTTGCAGGGAGGCACGAGGGACTGAAACGGTGCTTGAATGTGACGTTTGCCAGAAGAAGTTTATTCATGCAAGGTTTTTGGAAATTCACATGCGAACACACACAGGTGAGAAACCCTTCAGTTGTTATGTGTGCCACAGAAAGTTTTCGCAGGCAGGTAATCTAAAAACTCACATCCAAATACATTCAGGTGAGAAACCCTTCAGTTGTCAGATGTGTCATAGAAAGTTTTCGCAGGCAGGTAATCTAAAAGCTCACATGGGAATACATGCAGGTGAGAAACCATTTCAATGCCATGTGTGTCAGAAAAAGTTTCGGCTGGCAGGGACTCTAAATGTTCACATGCGGACACACACTGGGGAGAAACCATTTAAATGCTGTGTGTGTCAGAAAGGGTTTTCGCAGGGAGGGGGTCTAAATGCTCACATTCGAATCCACACACGTGAGAAGCCCAGTGAGCTGCCCAGTGTGCCAGAAAACATCCAATCAAAATATTAGGTATCACACAAAGAGAAGAGAAATTATACAGTTGTCGGGAGTGGCAAAATCTTTTGTTTGTTATGATACATTGAAAGCTCACATTTAAATTAATTTGGGAGTTTTCCGAAGTAACAGGAAAGCCGCAGATAAGAATTTCATGTATTTCTCTCAAAGTACGACGATTTCAGCAGATTCGTCTGCCACTGTTCTCAAGGTTGTTATTCCGTATATTTTAACGCATATCATAATTAAATCAGCCAAGTAGTTGGCTGGCAGTACTCGAATGTCGAGTTTTACAGCGATCATTTTGGAAATTAATTTAGGGACTTCTAGACGAGGAAAAATCTTCCGTGTACGCGTAAGTGAAAAACTAGGCGAGGGCGAGTAGATCTAATAGCGAAGGGGTTAATATTGCCCAGTGAGCATATACAGTGCCCTTGTGGGCTACTTCTCAACACTGTTGTAGGAAGAAATGTGATTAGATACTATTATGTAAATGAATGTAATTTTAATAATGTCACAAATAAGCAAAGTAAAATGATATTGTACATTTTGTAACAAACTTTTGGTAGTGGTCAATACCTTCATACTGTACGGTATACGTGTCTGTGTTTTGTTGTGTTTGTTAAGGGCAGAGAAAAATAAATAAATAATCGCACCTCTTGAATGTTGTCTGTCTGGTTGCCTCTGAAGTTTACAGTGACTTCAGGCAACGATGCACCACGCATGAGCCTGTGTACAAGCAGGCTTTCTTCGGGACGATTGCTGTATCCTCGACCACTGGTGCGAAAATTTAATATGGACCTAGCACCACTTACAAAATTTTCAGGTCAAAATTTGCTAATATGGCTCCAATGCAAATAGTCGCTGCAGAATTATTGCCAACTAGGACCAATCTATCAGATGTCAAACTGCATTTATGTGGCCATCACACTGCTCACCCAAGGAGCAGATAGTATTTTATCACCACTGCTTTTTATGGAGTCTTGATGTAGGGTGGTTTTTGCCTTTAGTTTCCATTTATTTACCGTTTATCTGTGTTTTAACCTCAAATCAATATTATTTAAAATTCCATATTTCTTTCTGTCCAATTTACAAATAGGCCTAAATGACAACAACAACAACAGGACGAGAACGAAGAAAATGATTCCAAATAAGGCGATGAATGTGGTGGCATATCGATTATCTGAAGAAACACCCATCACTTTATCTCCTTTGCGTGTGTTGCTTTTGTGTTTGTTCTTTCATCGAACCGTAGATGCGGTTGTCTCCATCAATTTAGATGTCACATGCTGTATATATCTTTTGCGCGACGCTGCTCCCACCCACCATCACATATAGCAAGCTACACCACACCCACTTGCATAACTTATGCTCAGATTAATTATCGATGTCTGTAGAAACACGATTAATTTTTGCAAAGGAAAAGCAGCACATTCCGAGTTGCAAGACGCGGCCATGGACGTGTACGACTCTTTCCGTCCAGTGGCGATCACTTCCCGGATATTCAGTCTCTTTCCGGTTGCCAACACTCGCGAGAGACCTCTCCGAAAGTACTGGCCCTACTGCTTGTTGGGCCCCATTTTTCTCATTTCTCTCAACATATTAATGCAGATGCACAAGTATCGGCTGAGCAAGTGGCGCATCTTCTACTTGGAATCTGTCGAGGATATAATATACTTGCTGGAGTACGTCAACATGAACTTGACTATGCTGACCGTGTACGTCATCCTCCAGGTCAACTTCAAGTCAGTGTGTGACCTTTTGAGGAGGCTGCACGACTTTGACCAAGCAATGTCCGGAAGTGGAGAGGTCAACAGGAGGATGAGGAAAGCATCGATAGCATCAGTCGTCATATGGTACGTGGTGCTACTGGCGCACATAATTTCTCGCTGTCTGGGAAAGACAGATGGTCCCATCACCTATTTGGCCGCCGTGCTGTTCCAAGTGTGCGTCTTCATTCCTATCCTGATGCTGGTCCAAACCATGTTTTTCTCCGAGTCTATCCGGCTTCGTTTCGCCTCCGTTTCGCAAGGAATCACTGATATTGTCCGGGAGCTGCCCAGCTCCTTTCCCACCCCTGACAATCCGAGGAAGCTGTTTCAGATAACATATCTTCAGCCTTTGACCCGTCTGAGTGGCGCCTTCACTGACCTCTGCGTCATTGTCGGACAACTCAACAAGACATACAGCCTGGCACTGGCCGCGACTTATCTGCACCTTCTGGTCGCAGTGATCAATGAATGCTTCTTTCTCTTGCTGGGAAGCGAGACACGTGTCAGCCATCACCCGATGCTAGTCACGGTCGCCAAAGTCACCATAATCGTATGCACTACATGCGTGATTGACAGGTTGACACGTGAGGTAACACCAATGCACACTTTATATGGGTACCTGTATGTAAATATATAATAATAATTATCCTTTCTGCGCAGACTGCGTCACTGTTGCAAGAACTTCACAGGGTGGACTTGACCTCTTTGGACTGGCATCAACAAATGGTGATTCGTGATCTGATCGCCAAAGTGACTCACCCTCAGGTGGAAATCTCTGCTTGCTTTTTTCATATCAGGAGGGAGATTCTCACTGCGGTAAGTTGGCATTGAAAATGGCCCATTTTTGGGCTGTAATAATTATTTACTCTGATCTTGAGTAATTATTCACTTGAGCTACTTACTGCACTACCTATTAAACTAACTCAATTTCAACCCTGCCTATCCACAGCTGAATTCCACAAGAATGTCTCTCTCCGCCTTTTATTTAGTACTTAATTTATGCGTTGATCATTTCAGATGGCAGCTTCAATAACAACGTATCTTGTCGTAGTTGCTCAGTTTCGTGGTGCAGAAGGGCATTGAAGTAAAATACTGCTACGATTACAACATGTTATGAAGAACCTGAAAGACAGGATGATGAGAGGCTGAATGGAATGACTACGAGATTCGACAATTTGAAGATGATTTTACATCCTTTTCGGAACTTTTATTTTATCAGCATTTAAAAAAAGAGGCTGCGACTTCTCCAGTTGAATTGATAGAACTCTTCTAGAAGTCCAGGAATGCGTATGTTATGCAATGACTAACAAAAAATTCTGGCACTATGTACTACATATGATTATTTTAGACTTCAAGTTTTCACCTGAGACAGGGCACCTACTACATATTAAATATCGCATTCACTGAATGAATGCATCTATATAGACTTTCGAAGGAGAGGTGCAGTAATTCAGCTCTCGTAAAAACTGACGTGATTTAAGTATGACCAATATGAAAATAACATGGGGGTGCTTATTTTATTATCTATATGTGTCACACAGCTTATGTATCTCAGCACTACTCAATTTGTGTGCGTAGATGCTAGGCGCAAACCCCGAAAACAGCTACTGAGCGAAAAAAAAAACAACGGAGCATTTCGTGGAATTCTCTCTTCGAAACGGGGAGATCGCGAAATGCCTATTTTCAAACCAGCCATTTCGCGAAATGCTCATTATAAAATTGGTAGGTTGCGAAATGATCGTTTTCAAACGAGCAGACCCAGAAATACTCCTTTTAAAAAGACCACAACGCTTTTCTGGACTACGCAAAAATGCCAGGACGCGAAATTAGTGTCGTGGTTGGTTCAGAAAGCGCCCATAACGCGCTGTGGCAGTTTCCTGTTACCCACTACGCCATGGAGATGATGGAAATAAATCACCATATTGTTGTTATCTGCAAGTACTGTACATGGCGTAACAAGAAACTGCTAGAGCGCGTTATGGGCTTTTTCTGAACCAGCCACGACACTAATTTCGCGTCCTGACATTTTTGTGTAAGCCAGAAGAGGGTTCTGGCCTTTTTAAAAAGAGAATTTCGGGGTCTTCCGGTTTTAAAATGAGCATTCCGCGAAATGGATGGTTTGAAAAGGAACATTACGTGATCTTCCCGTTTTGAAAAGAGCATTGCGAGAAATGCTCGGTTTTTTTTCGCTCAATGACCGTTTTCGGGGTTTGAGTCTAACATATACACATAATTATGCTAATAAGTAGGGTTCTTTGCAGGTGAAGAGCCATAATAAAAATGACGTGGAAAAGAGTTATGGCCATAAGCAAATTACAATACTGCTGCATTATACCAAAAAGAGACAAAGATTGTCTCAACACACACTAATGAGAATGTATTGATTAGAAAAATGTCAATAAAAGTCCTCCCTCTGTCTCCATCATTCTTTGATTGCACCTTCCCATCAATATTTACCGTTTGTAGACACAATCGACTTCAGTGACCTATTGTGTCAGAATATCGGGGTGAAGCCCAAGTCACACCCATCGTCCATCACACATTCAGATAGAGATGAAAGGCACTCCCCTTGGTACGTAACACGATGACGCTTTGTTCAAACGAGCAGAAAAGTGTTTCGAGTCCAACCATGTCCGGCGTATATGATTCTTTCCGTCCAGTGCCCATCATTTCAAGGATACCATTCGGACTGTTTTCAGAGGATAACACACGAGACAAGCAGTACAAGAGGAACTGGCTTTTCTCACACACTGGCTCCGATCCCCTTCGCTGCATGGTGTCAACTTTACATGGGACGCTACTGCACTCGGAAATGAGAGGCGGATGACCTTCCTTCTGAAGTTCGTGCAATTAGCCGTCATGCTGCTTAATCATTTTTTTTTACTGTACACGACCTTCTAAAGATCGACCTGACCTCAGTCGACTGGCACCACCAGGAGGAGGCCCTCAAGTGGAAGTCTCGCCCTGGTTCTTTCGGGTTCGAACTGGAATCATCACAGCGCGGTAATGTAATCAGCGAATGGAAATAATTATTTTCCATTGCTGCAGGATCGTATGTCTTTTCCTCTAGATGGCGATCTCCGTAACAACCTACCTTCATCATCCTGGCAAAGTTTCCAAGTGCGGAAGGAAATTGAGTTGTATGCATCACAAGTCACATCACGTCTGGATAGGTTTTGCCAATTTTAATTTGCTGAATTTAATTGATTTCTTGCACTGTTTGTATTCCAAGTAGGGGAACTGAAATGAAGGACATTAACGAGGCAAATTCAAGTGTTGCTTTTGGTAAATTCCTGTGGTTTTTATGAAAGATTTTAATTCTGTGGACCTTGGCGGTCACTGTTCAAACCTGGTTCCCAAATCGGCGGAGAGATGGCGGGACTGCCGTGGCCATCGACTCGAATGCGCCCCCACTCACGCTTGGTCCGTTCGCCGCTCCGACGCGTGGCTCCGACGCTCGGTCCGTTCCTCGTTCCTCGTGCGTGGACTAGACGCCTCCGGAAGGGTTGGGCGCAAGGACGTTTGTTGGGCGTCTCTTCCTTTTTCTTCTGTCGGCTCCGTCTCTTCTTCAGCCCCCATGTCTCTTCCCTGCCTGCCTGCTCGCTCCTCCTCTCTCTCGGATGCTGCTTGGGGGACACACGAGGCAGTGCGAAGGGATCAGAGAACGGCAACCCACTGTTGGACTGGAGGAGGTGGAGTTGGTAAGACAAAAGGTATGGGCCAATGCATGTATGGTTGCACACTGAGCAGAAGGACACTTGGGGACGTTGGCACACAGACATGCACACGTAGATGGCACCCTTAACCGGCCATTATTTGCACTTCACAGCAGCAGTGGTGTGGTGGCGCACAGGCTTCGTTTGTCCAGCACAATTTGCAATGAAGGGGGCATGTTCAGGCAATGTCCGGAATGCGCACATCAATTCAGAAGTGAAATTTGGCATGTTGGGCGCAGTTACGCTGCAGGGGTAAGCATACCTCAGCTGGTGGGGGAGACTAATTTGCCATGATGTCAAGGTATCAGTCAATGCAGACCAGCCCTACGCAACTCCTCTTATTATACGGTAGTGTAATATAAAAGTCTCTGCCTTGGCGTTGCAGGAGCTCCAACGAGGCACCAGGCACACTCGGGTGCGCGGATGTGCTGCTTGATGCCGCTATGCTGTGCAGTGTGTGCGGTGTGTCGGGATTAAAAAGTCCAGCACCGGTGGCCTTGTTTAGGTATCCTACCCATCCTGAGAGAGCTCTGCAGTGGTTTAGGTTTAGTTTTTGTTTGGTTTGGATTGTTTCAGAACAGTTCAGACACTGTCAAGTAGAGCATCGATTATCTGTATACCGATCAACCGAAACATTGCTCAACCGAGAGCGTTCGAGTTGGCAAATTCAAATTTGCTCGCCATGTAGTTCCTCTTGTGGCTGCTAGTGCTGTGGCATGTACTTTATGTAAGGTTTGTACTTTTAAGACGTGCGATACAAAATATACAGTTTCGTGTTTAATATCACTGTTTCTTTGTTTCATATTGCTCCTATGACACCGGCACAATTTTTTTTCGTAAATGATTGGTTATCTGAAAAATCAGTTACCCGAACACCCCCAGTTCCCAATTGTTTCGGATAATTGATGCTCTACTGTAATGACATGTACTCTTTAGGTACTGAGGACACCAGGCGTCGTCCCCTACACTGCGGTTTGGTGGGCACAACATTAGGCAAACATGGACATGATGGCCTTGGGGACCTTCCCCTGCCCCTACTGCGACCAGGTCTTTGAGAGGAGATGCCTGCTCGTGGGACACAGCATGACCCACTCCAAGTGGGACATGGTCAAGAGGGAGGTGGATGAAGCGGAGGAGGAGGAGAATCAAGTGGTGGTCACTCTTCGATTAGAGGAAGGGGAAGGTGGTGCAAGTGGAGGAGATGCAAATGCTCAGGTGAGAGAACTGCAGGGTGTCTCAAAAGTTGCTGGGCAGTAAAGTGCCATGCCATGTTGCAGTTCTTCCTGCAGGAGATGTCAGAAAATGTCCCTGTAGGTCTGACGTCATAGACAGATATGACTTCAGGTCCATGGGGGAAGTTTCCAACACCTGCTCTAGGAAGAACTGCAAAGTGCACACAGGAGGCGTAATGTAGTTCATTAAGAGTTCTGGATATACTGAGCAGAGCACATGTGTGCCTCAACCTTGAGATGCAAAACTCGAGACTAGGAAGCTTGGATAAGGGACAGATGCAGGAAAGTCACGATCTTACCAGTATACAGTGCCTTACTTGCATTGGAAGTGACACCTGGTAATGAACAGCAGGATGTTTTCATCATCATCAGCAGAATTATTATTATTGGTGTAGGGTGTGACAAAAGCAGTCCCTCTGGAATAGGCTGCAAAGGGGAAATCACTTGAAATTCCCCATAGTGCAATGAAAACTATAACATCAATATGGGAAGCGTCACTCCTTCCTTTTGGAGGTGAGCCTTATTCCAGACGAGCTCACCTTGCCTTGAGAAGCCTAGTTTATGACTTGACTACATGGTTTAATCATAATTGAGTTTCAAAGAAAGTTCTGTTCTCTCTGCTTTATGCATCCGTACAATATTGGAAGTTGGACTGGCAGGATGGAAGGGTAATGATATGTGGCTTATCCCTGTACTTCTGCCACAGCTTCACTGTCCTCATGGGTGAGCGGTTGGGGATTATTATAAAGCAGCAGAATATTCCATGTCTTTCACAGAGAAGTCAAGTTAGTGTTAAAATTTTGCCTCCTCATGCAATAATGATAATATCTTCCAACTAAAAATTGCAACAATGGATTAACAGGATTCTTGGAAGTGAAGCTGTGCTGTTCTTTGCTTCCTCAGGCAAAGATCACCTCTGTCAATCTGGCGGATCTCCTCTTCTGCGATGACTGCAAGAAACCATTTGCAACAAAGGTGCACCTGGAACGCCATCAGATGAGGGAACACCGCACTCCTCAGAGCAAGGTACAGCATATCAAATGTTAATGTTTCTACCAAGTACTGTAAGGATATGTACGTACCTTTCTTTGAAAATCAATTTTTGGTGCAAAAGGTGCATAAAAGGTGAATGAGAAGGAGTAAGGAAAAATTACACTGTAGATAGCTCAATCCACTTCCACACCTCTGAGAGAGCACTTACAGCGAAACCTGCCCATTGCGGTCCCTGGTTGTAGGGGAAACCTATCTATTGCCGAAAGTTTTCTGCGGGGAAGGGGCATATGTATAACGCATGCAATGTATTAATTGACAGATGTAGCGGAACCTCCCTAACGTGGAAGGGATTTCGGTCTCCCTTCAGAGAAAATCTATGTTCATAACGGAAATCACTGCCCTACACCATAAGTCCATACCATGTCTCATAATTGCTGAAATTGCTATCTGACCGTGGCTTGTAAGATATTCGTGAGGAAAGGGAACTACAATATTTCTGGTTGGAAAACGAAGAGACGGCTTGCAGGGGGGCCAAGAAGATTGCGACTCATGATTCGTATAGGTGCCCTGCCTTCAGGTTTCGTTCACTGTTCAGTCAAGTTTTAAAATGTTGGGGAAGAGGAATGGGTTGACCCAGGCTCAACGTATTGACTGTGTCATGGCCGATGGTCCAATAGAGCAGGCAAAAGTAATAGCCCAAAACTGGTGTGGCAAAGTTTAGAGAACTTCAAATGAGTAACTGGAAAGTTGATGAAGTGTATTTCATTCTTGCATACCCATACCTCTACCACCACAACACACCCAGGCGACACCAGGTTACTTGCAAGTTATTGTGGCTTTGCCAAGAATCAATTGCATGCAAGTGTCACTCTGTCCCGACGACCACAGCGAACTGTGGCGAATAGAATATGCAATGGGGCGAAAGCTCCTAGAGGCATAATATATTATGTAGGTTATAGAAATTTCTCTGCTTTTAAAATTTATCAAACCCGTGCAAATAACAGGTCCTCTGCTAAATTATATTAATAGCTCTTGTCCAAACTCCATCCCATAAATTATCTTCTCATGTAAAGTTACAATACTTGGTTTTTATGAAGAGTTTTCTCCTGATATTGATTGTAATTTGTCATTTTTGCATCGTTTCTCTGACGAGATTTTTCTTCCATTTGTCTATTAATGGGAATATTGATATCCCTTCTTTTAAAAGTTGATTAAATTTATTAGGAATTTATTTACAATAATCCATCATTTTAAAAAAAATACCAGAGCAATTTATTGTGGTAGCTTGAACATTTTCACTACATCAGATATGTGGTATTTAATTACCTTATGGTACTGATCCATGGTTAATGGGCTTTAGTAAATGAGCATGTCCAGAAAGTGAGGATCGTTAGCACTTCTGCAAGCACTTGCATCTTGGGCCAATTTTTAGTTTTGAAGGTCTAATAACCATATCGATGTTGACATCACATGTCTGCAAATTTCTGTGTTACCTGCCTATAACTACTGCGGGCTTGCTACTGTTGGGCACAAAATCAATTGTGGTGAAAATTATGAGTGGACACAAAGGTACCTTTCCTGTTCGGCCATGTTTACATGTGCAATTTTATGGTACATTTTCATCATATTTGGCCGTAACAGGGGGGGTGAAATGTGACCTCACTGGAAATTTTTCAGTCTCCTGCAGGGTTGGACATGGACACGCAGAGAGAAGAGAATGTGAGAAATGGTGAGCGGCCCTTGGCAGCACCAGTGAAGGAAGAGGTGGACGTAGAGGAGCAGGCTCGAGACAGGCAATTCTTAAGGAGTTACAGAAAGCCAAAGGTGCTGCCAAGGGACGGGGCAGTGGAATCTCAAGTTGGGCCTTCAAGAAAACAAAAGGTGAGGTCACTCTCTTTCATCAAGCAATTACTCAAACAGCATGTGCTCATTAACATGAACCTGTCTGTCTGATTGAAATTGTCTTCATGGAAATTAATGAGATGCAACTTCCAGTGAAGTATTTGTTGATTATTCCATGCCATTAGTTTTCTTCAATTTTAGGGAATTTTCAATTTAGGGAATTTTAGGGAAAAATGGCAAACAGCAAAACATGAGTATAATTGCAAATGTGCAATGTGTTCACAGTGGTGAGCAATTTTCTGGCAGGAAGCTGCTTGTTTCTAAAGTGTTACATTGGCCACACTAACTTCAGGGCCTACGAAAATATTTTCCTCTGACATTATGTTGCAAGGAAGCAGTCCTCAAGGCGCTGATTTTCAGTTAATTGACCAAATAAGAGCAACTACGACCAGACAGAGTGGCACTGTGGCCTCACTTGCCTCCAGGATTGGAAGGGTCCTTGTGTCAATTCCAAGCCTTGGTTTCCCTGACATTCTCGTGTGGAGTTCAGAATCTCTGGTTTCATCTTGGGTGGGCCCCTCAGACTAACCACTCAGGGGAATTGACCAAAACAAACATGTCGAAACTTCCAACCTAAAATTGCCGGAATTGCCAAAATTCTTAGAAAAAAAGCTGTTTCTTTCTTTGCTTCCCCAGGCAAAGCTCCCCTTTGTCCGTCTGGTCCATGTCCTCTTCTGTAGTGACTGCGACAAACCTTTTGCAACAAAAAAGGACCTGGAACTCCATCAAATGAGGGAACACTACATTCCGCAAAACAAGGTACAAAATAATTATGTGTTAACCCTTTAATTGGCAGTGTATCTGTAAGATTCATCGATATTACCAAATATGTCATAAAATACATAGGCTTATTTTACTTGGCAAATCAAGATTTTTGCTGGAACAGGTGGATAATGGTTGAATGAGAAAAGTCGACTATTTTTTTTTTAAATAGTAGGAATTGTAGAGAAAGTAGCTCATAACCGCTCATAACCAATTGAGGTGCAGGTAGTACTGTATTACCTCACTTAAAGCGGCAGGCCGGTGTAGCCGAGGTAGACCAGCTTTTAAAAATTCACAATTTGATGCCCATACCAGCATGCTGGTCTAAGCAGGGTATGCAGGTATAAGGCAAGGTTTTCTTAAGCACAGCATTATCACGATCTTTGTGAAAATTATTATTACTTAAATGTTCCATGGTGCGGATACGGCCCAGGGCACTTCTATTACACTGTTTGACAAGGAAATATTTGCTCGAGTAATAATACCTGTTTCTACTGGGTTTTTATTCCGCTGATTCCATATCTGCGCTTAGAATAATTGTGCTGTCAGGCACAGTTTTTGGGATATCTCGTTTTCAAGTTTGGACCGGTTTACTATGGGTCTTTCCGAATCAAGTGAGCCGAAATGTTTTTACATCATCTCGGATCTTGGTGAAAATAATCACAGATGTACCGACATATGCCATAATGCTGCATACTAAGTTTCAACCACATTGCACAATACCGTTGGGAGGGGGAAATTCGAGAAACTTGGTAAAAGGCCGAAAATGAGGCCTTTTTTGGAGAATTTTATTCTGTTAGTGGAATTGGTCAAAACCCAATGAACATATTATACCGGTATATCAAAAGAAAGAGAAACACCAGGAGAATGCGCCTATGGAATTAGTTTGCAACGGCGCCCAATACCACTTGCACATCCCTATATTAGTTTTAAGAGTACTGTACTATGAGTCTACCTGGCGATTTGGCGGGAGAATATACCTTCACCCTGTACACCAGAAAAGGTATGAATTTTGAGGTGTTAGATCAGTGTCAGGTGGGAAAATAATCGCCGCGCTCCAGTATGCAGTGCTTTCCTCGCGTCGGAAAGGAGGCTAACAAGGGAACGGTACTTGCTGTAAGTTGAGTAGCCCTATGACACTTGGCATAGGGCAAGAATCGATATGGTTGATGTGAAAAGTGAAGTTCGTTGCGGCTGACATACATGAGTTTACGAGATAATGGCTTCTAAAGTTTCCTATAGCAGCTGACGTGGTGGTGGTATTTCCAAGGATAGCTAGTTAAGGTATAGAAAATAGCATATCTATCATCTATTTATTTACAGTGTTTACAACCTTTATGATAAGCAATTGTGACACAGAAATGTTCAACCAAATCAAGAATACGCTTGACAACCAAGAAGAAGTCATTGAAGAAATCCGAATGCTTGGGTTCAATGATATCACGCCTTTTCGAGATACTCATAATGTCAATGCTGGGTTGGCAGAGGCTGGTTTTCTTGCAGGTGGTTCTTCTTGCGGTTCTTCACTAGAGTAGTGAAGAACCGCA